>JAMKCH010063405.1:0-14205 GCA_023653785.1 Ophioderma brevispina
CGGGAAAGTGGTTTCGGGGGGGGGGGTCCATGGACCCCTCTTAGGCACCACCGTGAGTGAAAACACAATAGACCGTTTGCACGATCCCCATATAAATGCATCTCGTATTGTGCCCATTTCCATCCGGGAACTTGTACCAGCCTCAAGTCAGCTAAAAACATACGGTTAAGAGCGTAATATCAATACTAGAAAACTTTACTCTTATTTTGTCTCAAACTAATTGTCTTATTTAATTATTTAATTTGGGTCTTCGGTCTTACGTCTTCGCTTTATACACACCCTATATAGCAGGTCAAAAGCAAAGACCGAAGATCATTTCTGAGAATGCGTTCAAGAAATACATCTTGAATTAAACAAACAACGTTCTACTCAATACGTTTACTCATTGGTTGCTTGATTGATCGACCGATCGATCGATTGATTGATCAATTGGTGAATGAATAAATCAACTGATGGATTGGTTAAGAGTTCTTTGCCGTTTTCATTTTTTTCTTCTTGATTATTTTCTTTCTTTTTTCACTCTCTTAATATTCTTTCCTTCAAAAAATCCTTCGCTCTCTTCTTCTTAACCTCTTTTGAAGTTCTTTCTGTCTTCTTATTTTGTACTCTCAAACTTTCTCTGGTTTATCTACTTTTATTTACTTATTTGGATCTTCGGTCTTCCGTCTTCGCTTTAGACACACCTTATAACCACAGAAACTTTGAGAGTTCGAAAGTAAAGACGGAAAGAAGTTCAAAAAGGTTAAGAAGAAGAGAGCGAATGATTTTTAAAGAAGGAAAGAATATTAAGAGAATGATAAAAAAAGAAAATAATCAAGAAAAATAATGAAAACGCCATTCAGCCCATGAGGAGTCAGCTCCAGGTGGAAGATGCTCACCAGGTTCAATACCAATAGATGTTACTTGGTTGACAGCAAATCTTTCTTTCCACAATGCGACTATCTTATACTCCTTAGAGACTGATTCAGGAGGTTGGACTTTGTTTAAGAAACTCTCTCTGGATTTAAGGCGGTTGGCAGCAGGTCTCTGTCCAGACATAGTTGTGCTTCACATTAGATACTTGGCAGCTATACGGTCTTGCATGCTCGCTACACTATACGACGGATGTCTGGTGGAGCAATTCCTGCTAGGATGTATAAGTTCTTCGTTGGTGTTGGACGAAGACATCCTGTGATAAGACGGCAGGAGGCATTTAATGCTGAATCAAGCTTCTTGGCATGGGTTGATCTTTCCCATACAGGGCAAGCATACTCTGCATATATGAGTAGCACAGGGCAAGTGCCGTCGATCTTAGGCAGGCCGGGTTCCCACTTAGGTTTTTAACTTGAAGTCCACTGGACCCCATAATTTCCAAATGTTCAGAATTATCTGGTCCAGTGGAATATTTTGTGGTTCCGAGACCAGTCTTCCAAATGTTTTTATGTAGTACTACTAATCAGGACTTATCAGTTTCCAAATACATGGTGCATAAGATTTCCTGATTTCTATTCTGCTATTTGGTGAAACCTTTGAGGTATCATGTTTCCTTATTTTAATGTTAACAAGTTGGTTTTTTGTCAGACAATACAAATAGTATAAATAGCCATTGCAATATTGTGAATTTGGTTTTCCCACAATAAGCACTGTTTTGAATGCTGCATTTAGCAGAAATAATGACTATAAATTTTGCATTTGAGGTTTCGAAAAAAATTGCCTTTCAGAGGTTTATAATTATGGGGGTCCAAGTGGACCTCATTTTGTTACTCAATCTGAATTTATCGTGTCCAGTGAAATTCTGTCTGTCGTTTGACACCAAAATCCTACTATAAGCGGGAACCCTGATCTTAGGGTATGTGGGCGAGCACCCCATCTTGAGCCAGTGAGTTTGTTCAAGATATTATTGCGTGAACATACTTTACTCTTCGTCTTCTTGATGTGGGTCTTATAAGAGAGAGTGCGGTCCAAGGTATCTCCTAGGTAGACAGGGTTATCACAGTGCTCCAGGGGTGTACCAGACCAGGTTACATTAAGCTGACGTTTGGCTTCACGGTTACGTAGATGGAAAGCATACACCTGTGTCTTGGATGGATTTGCACGTAAGTGGTTTTCCTCGTAGTAAGGAGTGAGTTCATCCAAAGCTTTGGAGAGTCTCTCCTCAACAACTGTGAAGTCTGCATCTTGTGCACTATTATTCCAAGATCGCCAGCATAGATAAAACGACAGGTTCCTGCACTCCTAGGTTGGTCGTTGGTATAGATGTTAAACAGGAGAGGTGCAAGCACGCTCCCTTGGGGTAGCCCATTCTTGAGCTTACGCCATCGACTCTTCTTCGCTCCTAGCTGAACAAAGAACATCCTGTTTGAAAGCAATCCTTTGATTAGCTCAGTCAGGCGGATATCCTTGGTGAATTCCAAAATCTTATGGAGTAGGCATCTGTGATTAACAGTGTCGTAAGCTGCTGTTAGATCAACGAACACAACTCCGGTTACCAGTCCCTTCTCAAAACCATCCTCGATGTGTTGAGTACTTGGCTAGTTGTTGATTTGCCTGGCCGGAAACCTGCTTGTTCTGGTATGAGGTGTTCGTCTACACTGAAACCTAAATTGGTCAGCATGACTAACTTTAAGTTAGTCCAGATGGTGCCCGTTTTGACTAACGTAAAGCTAGTCACACAGGCATGACTAACATATGTGACTATAGCATTACCTAGTCCTGCATGCAGTACTAACTTGCATGACTAACATCAACATTAGTCATGCACGCTTGACTAACCAGCTTGACTAGCTTGGAGGTTAGTCATGCATGCATGACTAACGTATGCTAGTTGCATGACTAGTTTATGACTAACTTTAAGTTAGTCCAGATGGTGCCCATTTTGACTAACATAACGTTAGTCATGCAATTCAAAGCTAGTCATGCAGGTTTGACTAGCATGGTCAAACTAGTCAAGCTGTTATGACTAACTTGCATGACTAACAAGCTGGAAGAGGTGGAGATTATGGAACAAGTTAGTCAATCCATATGATGAACAAACTAGTCATGCACCTCATTACACGTTAGTCATACACGCTTGACTAGTTTAGCAACGTATAAGCTAGCAATGCAGTCTTGACTAGCTTGACAGGTGGGGTTGACTAACGTCATGTTAGTCAGTCCTGCATGACTAGCCTCTCTGACTTGTTTTAAAGTTAGTCCTGCAACTGCATGACCTAGTTTGTGTTTTCAGTACCCAGGTGTATAACGTTTTGAGCAGGAACGTTCCAAGAGCTTGTAGGTATTGCTGAGGAGTGATATTGGTCTGTTGCTCTTGGGATTGGGTGGATCTTTCCCAAGCTTTTAGGAGTGCCATAACATGCGCTTTCCTCAGATCTTCGGGAACCTGTGGAAATAAGGCAGCAATTTTAGACTCAAGAAGCCATTCCTTTTCTACTACTGGGCCGAAGTTTACCAGCTGCTCAGGTGAGATATTATCAATGCCTTTTTCCTGGTTTGAGTTTAGGCAATACCGGATTCCAATTCCTCATGTTGAAATGGGCGGGTGAAACCAGGGTCGCCATTAAACCTTTTACGGTCTAGTTTGATCTAGTTTGAGGCTTCTTGCTGCACTTTGCCATTTAAAATATTAAAGGCGTAAAACCACACAAAAAACTCTTAAAAGGCACTTTGTTTGGTCTTACTGCAGTCGTTACCTTGGATACCGATTGGTCGATGTTTTATTTAAGTGGAACGGATCCAGAACATCTTGCTACAAACAAGTTAGAGATTTTACTAACAATAGCTAGATCGGGGTTGTAGCCTCTCTCCAACGGGCCACTATAAAATGATGACAGCAGCTTAGAGTCATGGAGGAGACCGTAGATGTTGACTGTCTATCCATTCTCCGACAGCTTGTCCGTCTTTACACTCTTAAATATTTTTCACTCTTCTATTGGTTAAAATTGTTTAATCGTCTGGATGTTAAAAAGGTACAACCCTTCCATCTGATAAACTTTACTCAACCTGATGGACTAAAGCTTTAATCCTCTAGAAGTGTAAAATTTTAATCACAGTGAGTAAAATTTTATTCAACAGTGGAGTAAAAATTTTATCAAACCCTGCTGATTAAATTTAATCAACCCTGCTGATTAAAAGTTTAATCCCCATGAAGTGTTTTTTTCCCTTTTACACTCCACAGCATGGGTAACCTTATAAAATCATTTAGTGTTGAGTAAAAATTTACTCATCTATTGATTAAGAACTTTTAATCAACAGCAGATCAAAAAACGTTTTCTCACCCAGTGTTAAGTTACCTAGGCATGGTGGTCCTTTTTTTTTAATTACCCTGCAGGCCGTTCCTGTGAAATAAAAATACCACATGAATGACATGCACAACCACCGAGCAATAATTTTGCAGTTGGAATTCTTATTTATTGAACCTTTTATTGGATGCATTGTAAGAATAATAACTCATATAGACAAAAGCAACCCATGTAGACGCATTGACTTCACAAAAACTCGCCATATCCTAGACCAAAAGAATGGAAAGTGCGAAATTATAGAGTGCCAGGGGGAAATGCACATTATCCAAGAAGCAGCCAAGTTAACCTTGATCAGGCACTTGTTTTGTAGTTTTAATCCTGTTTGAGAGGTCTGAATCGTGAATGGTGTTTTATTTTTGATGTCAACAAATCCATTTCTGGGAATTGCATGGAATTTTAACTTTCCATTTTCTTTCGTTAAAATTGACATTTTGTGTATATGAGGGTGCTTTACACATTACGTGCAAACATCACAAATGACAATTTTGGCAAATATCCTGTAAAGAGGACTATATGATTTACTCAAGAAGTTTAACCTATATCAAATAAACATGCCACCAACTGTGATATTCCAAAGAGTGCTCCCATTGAAATGCACAGGTCAACAAACATTTGGTTACTGGTTTTCAACAAGGCGAACTCGGATTTACGTTATGCGTAAAATGTCCCCGCCAAATGTCTTTCTTTAAAAGTGAATTTTAAATTGACATGGCTAGCTTATAGCTTGGGGCACATGTGACCCTGATGAATTTAGCAGTCTTTACAGAAAACGGACAAGTGGACATGTGCTTTATTTCATACAGACTGCTAAATTGTTACATACATTGTACCCTTTTATACTAATGGCTGTTGAAATATCGCCAATAAAGAAGTGAGGTTTGGTGTGATTCCCGAGGCTGAATTGAGGGTGCTTGAAGTCTACTGATGGAGGTTTGCAAACTGATGTAACTATGGCAGAGCTGAGCTCAATAGTGAGGACTTCGATGTTATTGTCAGCAGACATTGATATTGCTTCTACTACATTGGAGCCTGTTTTCACGAATATAGCACTTCCATACTGTCTATGTGGTCTTTCGGTGGCTAAGACCATACCTGGTATGGTTTGGCGATGGTTTTCGATTCCTCTGTGGGTTTTCTGCAGACATAAGACATCGCATTGGAGGCTGTTACACATGTCAGCAATGATGTTACTTTTTGCACTAGAAAATCCCTCTACGTTCAATGACACTCTAGTCAAGGCAGACCTTACAAAAGGCCTGCGATGGGTCTAGTCATGATATGGGTATACTTGATGTTTTGGAAGACAGTGTTTGGTGGTGATGGTGTAGAGATCAGTTTCGCTGCTGGGCAGTTACTTACGGGAAAGACCACAGGACGGTTCTCTACTTCTTAATCAAGCAATCAATGCATAAACCTATTGAGTAGAACGTTGCTTGTTTAATTCAAGTTATATTTCATGAACGCATTCTCAGAACCGATCTTCGGTCTTCAGTCTTCGTTTTTGATCCGCTATAGTGGTGTGTCTAAAGCGAAGACGGAAGATTGAAGACCCAAATTAAATAATTAAATAAAAGTAGAAGAAACAGAGAAAGTTTGCGAGTACAAAATAAGAAGTAAAGACATGCAGAAAGAACTTTAAAGAAGGATAAGAAGAGAGCAAAGAATTTGTAAGGATCTTCGGTCTTCGTTTTTGATCAGCTATATAGGGTGTGTCTAAAACGAATCTTCGGTCTTCGATCTTCGTTTTGTAAACACTCCTTCCACCTATGGCTCTGCATAAAACATCATCACATTCGTGCGGAGTGGGATTCGGAAGCTCAATGTATCACGATATTAAAGGTGCAAGTTCAAATAACGGGTGTCCCTAAAAATGTGAAAATTCTGATTTTTTGCAGTGGTGTAAAGATTTCTATCGAAAATATCCCTTTCTTAAAGGATTAAGCTGAGAACCGTTTCTTTGGTACAAAAATTGTGAAATTTCTAATTTCTTATAGGAGCAAATAGGAAATTCAGCCTATGCTTTCTATTGAAATATAAGCATATAAAATCGCCTTTTGTTTTCAGCTTAAGGTATATTTCTATAGCCAAATAAAAGGTAAAGAATCTATTGAGTGTCTAATCTATATCAAATCACTATACATATCACAGAAAATAATGGATGACTTCTTCTTGCGTATGAGGCAGCAGCAAAATATGTTGTAAACGATGGAGCCAGCTCACTGTTGATTGGTTGGGGTTTGAGATGTCTATGTCCACCGGTGGACGAAAGGTATAGGGCACTCATTGAGAATGTGATCCGCAGTCTGTGATGGAGAACCACATTGGCAGGCTGGCGATGGCCGCAGCCCCCATCGGTGCATATTGCTGTTGAAGCGACCGACTCCTGTGCGAATCCGGTTTAAGGTGACCCATTCCTTGCGTGGAAGATTGCTACCAGGTGGTAGTTCTATCATAGTGTAATAGTGAGTTGATCTGGTCTTGAAGTATATCTAGCCAGGCAGTATTCCATGTCTGTATGTAAGATGTTGAATGGAGAGCTGGAGAGTTTAGCAGCGTGTCTCCAGAAAGGTCGACGAGAGCACAGTCTCTGTCTGCCGAGCTGGTGTGATTCTTTGACAATGTTATGCTTAGAGATCTTGTTGTCCAGCAGAAGCTTATTCACATAGTTTGTGCGTGTGGTGTTCCCTCCGAGCAGGCAAGCAAGTGCAATGATGAAACAGAACTGGTTAGGAAAACTCAGATGGCGTAGGACGGCAGGCCGACAGTAATGGTTCTCAGGTCTCGTTTCTTGAGTTTACTTGGTCCAGCTTTGGGTGAGAGCTGGTGCACCATGCATTGCTGGGGCGGCATATTCATCAGCTACTGTAGACCAGAAGCAAGCGGTGTGGGCTGACACCCATGAAGATCCAGCTAGTCTGCACAGGAGGTTATCCTCGAAGATACATTTGCACATATTGATTCGAGATGCTGCCGGTAAGTAAGCTGCCGGTCAAGCTTCACTCCCAGATAGGTTGGTGTAGGATTGTATGGCAGAGGCGCTCCATTGCGGTTGATTTGAAGCTGGCGATGAGCCTCTAAATTTGGTGTTGAGATGGAAGGCAGTAGCGGTGGTCTTGGCTTCACTCAGCTTCAGTCTCCAGGTCTTGAGATATGCTGCAAGTAGGGCCATATCTGCAGTAAGTGTACTTTCTACTTCTGTCCAGCTGCTGTCCGAGCGGAGAAGGGCAAGATCGTCGGCGTAGCCATATTGTCTAGATGTTGTTTGAGGTAAATGGCTGATATACATGCTGAACAGCATGGGAGCCAGTACAGATCCTTGTGGTACTCCCTTCCTCCGACGACGCAGACGACTACTCTGCCCATCACTGGTCTTGAGAATAAAGCTACGGTTTGCAAGCATGTTACATATGAATTGTACAAGGTGACGATCCGGGATGGTCCTGAGAAGTGTCAAGCCCTGGTGCCACACGGTGTCGTATGCTGCAGTAAGGTCCACCAAGATGACGCCTGCCTTACGACGCTTTTCAAAGCTTTCCTCAATATCATTTGCGAGTTTTACAATCTGGTGGACAGTGCTCCGGCCACGGCGAAATCCTGCTTGTTCGTCAGGCAGATGGGGTTCGACGACGGGCTCCAGCCGGGCCAGGATCATTCTCTCAAGGAGTTTGAAGGAGAGACACAGTAGTGATATTGGGAGGTAGTTCTTAGGGTTGTCAAACAGGCTTGTTTGGTTTGGGGTGTCTGTGCGATGATAGTAGCCCTCCTCCAGATCTTGGGTAAGGACTGTGGTTTGTAAGGCAACATGTGTAGAACTCCTGGAGCCATTCAAGACATCGTTGGCCGCATTGCATCAGGAACTAGATCTCTAGTCATCTATGGATGACTAGATTTCTAGTCATCTATGGATGACTAGAAATCTCTTTATCTCTCGTCGCACCTTTAACAATAAATCTGCCATGTACTAACTACGATACAATACAAAAAAATGGTGTTTGGAACGCCGTGTCCGACGAAACATATTAATTTTCCTTTATTTTGCACAATTTAGTTATCAGTAGATATACAAGAATTCCGATTGAACGAAGGGAGATATTATGAACACGTTGCTGCTCATTCGAAGGTTTTCGGTAATATTCCGAAAGTTGTTTTCGAAGGTTCATTAATCCGAACATGGGATTTTCCTATAACCTAGCCTAACGTAGGCTTATTCCGATGGTTCAGAACATAAGTTTCTTTCTTTCCGAAAGTTTGTATTCCGAATGTTCGTTTTATCCGAAGCTGTGTTAATTTTCCGAAGGTTCGTGGATTTAACATTAAAAAGATTCGTTGATCCGAAAATAACTGAATGAGCCTTATTTTATTTTCGGCTAAACGCAATCTTATACTGTTCTTTTCGGATAACGAACCCTCGAATTAACACCCTTCGGATTAAATAAACTTCGGAAATGACCCTTTGGAAAAACGAACCTTCGAATACGATTTTCGGATAAACGAAACTTCGATGTAGCGATCCTTCGAATAAACGAACTTTCGGATAAATGCGTAGACCCGCTTCCTACAATTGGAATCAAATATTTCCCCACTTTTTATGGACTGATTCTTACAGTGTGAGAAAAAGGGGGGGGGCTATTTAAACAGCATATTTAAGGATTTTGTACCATTTTTTCACATCAATCATTTTACAGATAACACATTGGGTTGTTTTAAATGTCCTGTACACGGCGGCCTTCTTGTTTCCATCTGGCACCACCAGGACGTTTTTTTTCATCCATAATGAATACGCCCGACCCATACCATCACTGAGCCGCCACCAACTTGAGTCGATTCCCGAATACAGTCCTCTCGGAGGACGGTAATCGACGAACTTTGTCGTCCTCTGACTTTTATGGATGTTCAAGCGGCTCTCGTCCATACAGACATGTCGCTAGTTTCCTAGCTGCATCTGGCTCGGTTAACCATGCATTTGAAGCAATCTAATCCTCCGAATTTAACTTTGGAGGGAAACGTTTGATTCCATAGTGTCTTCCTCACAAAGTCGAAACGGCTGGTGGCCATTTGCATGCTCTACTGCAGGCCCGTAACCAGTGGGGGGGGGGGTGTCATAATTGATATCAAAACAAATTGGAAAACACTCACACACATCAATATAACAACACTCAGGTTTCTCAAACCTCCCAACTCAAACACACACTTCCTTCTGAGCAATCACATTCCTTCTAAAATCTTGGTTTCAATTTATAACACACTTATTCTTCCTTATATCTCGTATTGTAACATAGCCTTCAGGATATTTTATTACAAATCCTAAACATCTAACTTTTTGCCCGTGGACCAGTACAGAAACAACGAAGCTCGACAAATTCTTAAAAACTTAAAAAAGCCATCCGCATATGTACAAACTCACCTTACCTCTCTCACCCTTCTATATATGAATTAAAAACCTTAAACATCTTTGACATACATGAACTTCAAACTGCTCTTTTCATGTATCGTTAAGCTCCAACAAGGATCTTCCAAATTCACTTAATGGTTTCTTTATCAAAAATAGTGAAATTCATAATTATAATACAATATGCTCATCATTACCAGACTCCTAAATGCCGTTCCTCTTTAATCAGAAACTCACTCAAATTTACTGGCCCTGCCTCCTGGAACAAACTTGATAAGGCACTCACATTAAGTAAAACATCCATTTGCGTTTAACTCAAATATAAAAGTACTTCATTTCCTGCACATACCTATCATTATTTCTGATCTTGCTCGTATACCTTCCATGGCTCCCATCTAGCTTACTCTTATAGTCTATCCTTGTCCCGTATAACGTTCTGTGTTGTCTTGTCCTCGTCGATATCTGTCCTGTCTTATAAGTATTTCCTGTAATTTAATGTTTGTTCACATTACTCAAATCATGTTTTATATTTATTAATTGGTAAAGGGTGAGATCAAAACTCGCGGGGTTTATTTTGATCTCTCCCCATTCAGATAATCACACATTGTAAGCTATACGTATGGTTCAGGGATATCTATTTTTCTAGAAAATCAGAATTGTTCCCCCTCCTTGCCACATTTAATCCCAAATCATTGTCAAAATCACACACAAAAAGAATATTAGCGCCCGAAATGGTAATAATACAAAGAGAATAGGACTAAAGAGTGTCAAATGGCGCTTTTTAGAAATTGACATTTAAGGCCCAGGAAACGTTTCCTCTTGATGTTATATGAACTAGAAACATCCCCAAATGTTGTATACAACATTTACTAACACACACTGTGCCATGGGCTAATTTAATACATATTTTGGCAGTTTAGTAATTAAACTGTAGAAACGGTTTACCAAACTGGCTGTGGTCACAGATTACTAAACCATTTAACCAGACACAGTTTATAGACTACTCTCTAAATGTAAAAAGAGTGAAATAACGAGTGAATCTTAATTCATTCGAAAAAGAGTGTAAACCACTCAAAAATAGTTGCATGTGTTAGTTAATCCACTCCAAAAAGAGAGAAATCACTGAACTTTCACTCCAAAAAGAGTGAAAAAAGAGTGAGAGTGAACACCACTCTGAAACGTGTTGTCCTTCATCATTAACTCCTTAAAGAGTGGACATTCACTCGTTTGAAGTGAACGTTACTCCTTTTTGTGTGCACATTTCACTATTTTACTCGTTCTAAATATTCACTCAAAAAGGAGTAAGGTTTTCTTGAAAATGAATAAAATGTCACTTCAAAATCTTTTTCACAATATTGAGACCAATGGATAGACTTCAGCAAATCATGAGCTAAAGATATTACAATGGGTCCGGTATGCCGAGCCATTGTTATAGCCAGGTGTTATCAACTCCACGTTTCGGGTTGAGTAAAATACCCGTCCTTTTTCACAATAACTAACCAGTTTACATAATATAGGTCGTTGACACAAACTAAAACGCGGTAAATTGAATAGAAATGGGTTATGGATTTTGGTTCTGCACAAAGTTGTTAGGTCAAAGCTTGCCCAGCAACATTCTCTCATGATATTTGTTCGTCTTTCTCATTTTCAAATAAATGATGAAAAATATGGTCAAAGCTAATTGAACACGCACTATAGAAGCTCAGGATTTATTTATTTGTGAATGAGGATAAGTATTTTGTGCTTACGTCATCATTGGTCATGAAAAAACTACTCAGTCTAAATCGGAGAGGTGATAACACCTATTAAGATATTTTCAGCTGCAAGACAATATAGCAATGGTCCTGCACTTCCAGATGAAAAGGAATCTGAAGTAATTTTCTCCGCCGCATACCAGGCCTGTAAGTGAATATCTTTAGCTCCATTGTTTGCTGAAGTCTAGTGATTGATTGGTCACTGATATTGGGGAAATGAAATTAAAGTGACATTTTATTCATCAAGAAAATGTGCCAGTTTTGTATGCGGGAACAGACCATTATTTGATTATTTTAATAATTTATTATGAATTTACACTTGGTTTTCACCGAGCCCCCCCTCCCCCCGATGGGGAGAGCGAAACAAAAGCATAGAAGGACATTCCCCATATTACTTAGTCCCATAAGGGTACCACACACTGCCATAGAAAGTCCATGTCAATGAAATTCCCATTGAGTGTGGATGGAGCAAAATTTTTCAGTGGGTGCTACGCTTGTAAAAAATGACTAGTAGTTTTCATTCATGCTATTTTAGGGAATATTTTAAAATGGCTATATAGGGATCCCTAAATGAGCGATCGCACCGGCAACGGTGAGAAGCCAGTAATCGGGAAGTAAACAGACCGTATTTTCTGCCACAGAAAAGGTAGGTTGAAAAACACACAATTTCTCATGATTTTTTTTTTTTTATTTGTTTAATTCCGTGACTAATCAAGCTCCCATTTTGCAAGAAAGCAGTTGCTACACTGACTCAAGAAAATTTCAACAGCATAATTAAGACCAGGGTGCACAGAAAACGGTTTTGTAACTGCAGGCTACAGACAGACAGACAGGCTAACGTCGGACATGCCCACATAAATTGAGACTGAGTATTGTACACGTACCTGGATCAGTGGCAGTCGAGGATTGTTTTACTCCAAGGCTTAGTCCAAGCAGTGGCAGTGTGACACATGTGAACACTACCGCTCAAAAACTTAAATTCCATATGGCGGTATAAGATAATTCTAACATTGTGTTGGCATTTTTTTTCTATGATTACTGCCTACTAAATTAGGACTCAGTTTCAATAAAAAATATCCGGAAAGAATTTAGTATTCTGCCACAGCCTGCACAGGCCTCAGGCTATGAATTCGGGCACACGTTAACGGAATAAACCGCTTTTAAAGGTTGCCGAATTTAAATGTGGTGGCAGAATTACTAAATTCAACCATATCCCAATCAGCAAAGGACTAATTTTTTATGTTAACTGCGGGAGGCCCGCGCCTTCGCGACGGGCTCCCGCTAGTTGTTGAGTTGAACCGGAGCGATCCCTGAAAAACTGAAGCGAATCACGGAAGAAGTGAACCTATGCATGGCTAAACATGCACCAAACCGTATCCCGAACTTTAGGATCCCGAGTGGGAATGGTATTTTTAACACTTGTAATACCTCAATTCCCGTTCATCATCTCATATAGCTCATAATGTTACCGATTTCAGGAAACCGTCAACTGCATATTTAAATCCCGTATAATTTCCTTTATTATTTTTTCTCGTATTTTTTTAAAATAATAAAACTTCAATATTAATCCCGTCTAAGTTACCGTGTACTTTTTTTAAAATCAAAAGTAGGCCTTCTCCCCGGGGGGAAGCTGTAGTGCCCGTTTCCCCATTATTTTTCTCATAACCGCACTCTAAACTCCCATCTACAGTTCTCGCCATGTAGATGCCCCCAGGTCACAACATCCAGTAGTCGTATTTTTATCACCCCCCCCCCCTTCGTAGCTTGCAGCATATCCTGTGCCTTAGGCCATATAGTTCTATTTTTCTAAATATTAACACGTCAAAATATTCACCCCACACCCGTACTTTTCAAATATTTTTTTTTTAAAAACCCTGTGGGCGTGGGGTAACCAGTATAGAATCCATACATACGACAATCAAAGCCGAAAATAACATTTCTTTCCCCCTCAGTTTGCCACTATAAATAAGAGCCTTAAGTTATTTGCGTACCCGCATCTTATAGCGTATTACGCGTAATCGACGTTGCCACGCGTAACCACCAGTCGCAAAGCTCCACGCGACGCTTAGTAACGCGTACAAACAAATGGTTGCCACGGTAACACCCGTCGCAACGCACCAGCATACAGCGTCCGCCCTTAGTAACGCGTGCAAACAAACTGGTAATTTATCATAGCAACCGAGCCACATTTTCGTTGATTTTCAGTCATTCTGAACGGATTTCGTCCAAATATATGCACTAAACCGTCCGGTATCCTTACGCACCTTTAATGTGAATTTGGGAAATATGGATGACGAAACGAGGAGCCTTTTAGCGAATCATACAATACATACATACATATACATACAACATTTGGCAAATATAGTAGATGCATAATACACCTGTCAGTTGTATGTCGCACTATGCGACCCGGGAATGGTGCGTCATTTGTCCAATGTGAGGCGGATTTACCTATACCACGACGCACCCGTGTCTCAAATATGACGCACATTTGCTTACAATGACGGTATTTCAAATACTTTTGTTGACGCACCTTTATTGATAATGACGAACCATTTAACTGTCATAATGACGCACGATCGGTCATGATGAACTGCATGAACTGAGTGAAACTGCATGAACTGAGTGAAACTGCATGAACTGAGTGAAATTGTCGAATGATACGGCGGCGCCGGTTAAAGCATATGGGCATCGCGGGCACTTTTTGATATAGTACATCGCGGCCTAAAAATATCGCAATATCGCGATATTATGATATCATTTGGCTTAAATAATTCCATTATTC
>JAMKCH010063406.1:0-28450 GCA_023653785.1 Ophioderma brevispina
TATTTATGTTTAAAATAAGAAAAACCCCTAAAATGTAGAGGTACTGGCATAGGAATATCTATAGAGCCTTGCTATATAATTTAGGTACCTAAAAAATAGAGGCTTGCCTATCTTGCGGCAATAACACAACAAACATTTGACAGCGGAACCTTGGTTCAAACAAAGTTTTGGTAAAAAGCCGCATCTAATTCACGAACCTTGTTAAACAGTCTGTTTGCATTATCACATCTGTTAACACCTCTCTTACCTGTACATCTCATTTTCTTAATTCATCATTAGAACTGCGATAGGGTACAGTGAATCGCTCCACTCTCGCTTGACGCCATTTTGATAGTGAACTGCGAAAAAGCGGGTTTTCCGGGGTTGTGGAAACCAGGATAAAAAGTTTGCCGATAGAGGCGCACGCTTCCACACATCCCACAGCCGCGACGGTGTCGGGCAAGAATCTCAAATTTAGAGTAGGCGGTCCCCAGGAGGTTTCGTCAAGTGCCAAATTGTGTAGTCAATAGGAAATAAATCGCAATCTCATCATAGTGGGCAGTTCACACTCCATAGGAAAACGTTTTACACAATTTGGCACTCGCCAGTGGTGGGCAGTGTAAAGAAACCGAGTCGCGAGTGTCCCCCATGAGCTCCCATGAGAGAGTGTCCTGTAGTAATGTACGGATAAACCGTGACCTTGTAGACGAGGGGCATTTGGTACAGTGCTGAAACCAATGATACAGCTGCACTCAATGGAGACACAATAGACGGTTGTGGTAGGACAATCATCACTCAATCAACCTTAAATCACAACTTTATTTCCATAATCAACAAATAACATACATACAATCACACAATATGATTATGGGGGAGGCGAACAATAGGCCAAAAGGCCAAAGTGGGCCCCACCGAAAGACGTTAACTCTTATCACAAATTATCGAAAGAATACCAAACAAAGTCATACCGCACACAAACGAGACAATGCTCCCAAAGAAAAACATTATAAATGTTATTCACATTTATGTTTCTGTATTCACTAAGTCAAAATGCAACCCAAAAACATCATTCATAAGGATAAGAGTTGTGATTCATTTAATTTCTGAATCTTCATCGATTTTGACTTTCGAATGATATATTTGTTACTATTGCCCAAATAGTATGCAGTCAATATTTGTCTTTATATCATGATTATCAGTATCACCTGTAAAGGCCTAAAAACATTGTTTGATTGGCGTCACCCCCCCCGGGGAAAACCGCCTATTTACCGCCGACCTAAATATTTTTATTTTTTGTGTTCAAAAAAAAAAGTTTTAAAACCACGTAAAACAAATATTTTCATTAGTATAGCGATTTAGTATTGCAGGACATTCAAATGCCAAATGCAAAGATTTGTTACAGAAACAGTGAAGATGTGTTGGCCATTTGTTTTTGTATGTGTGTCCATATATTTGTGTTTTGGTATGATGAACATAAAACAAAAAAAATCCGACCTACCTACCCTATTTTGTTTCCTATGTTCCGCCACTCAACCAATTTTTTTTAGGCCTAATTCTAATATAAGCTCCTATACTGAGGTAAAGTTAAAGCTCATAGTCTCTAATCAGGTTAACAGGCATAATAGTAGTTAAGTCTTTAACTGACTTTTGATAGCAAGTTGACTTGGCATCAGCATGTTGATCTCATTAGATTAAGTTAAACATAATTTGCTGCGGTATATTTCTGGATGTGATTGGGGTTAGTAAACCTCTTGTTCGTTTATACAAAGCTCTTATTCACCCCTCTGATGGATTAAATGGGTGCGGACAGTCTTATGATTCTTCTGCGTCGGATAGTGTGAAGAAAATTTTGGATTCTATCCATATCAGGCCCTAAATTGCAACAGGTGCTATTAAAGGTACATCTCTTGCTTCCCTTCAGTTGGAATGTGCGATTTGCTCCAATTAAAGGAGGATGGCCGCCCCGATTTAAGTTGGTAAATTTTTCATTATCTTAATATAACTGGCCTTCACACCCCCAAAACCCCATCTCAAATTTCGTTGCCTATATTTCAAACCCGTTTTGAAGTGAGAGCTAAAACTGATATTGTAATACCATAGAGTACTGTGTAAAATTCTATTGGTCGGCCAAAATGGGGTATATTTTCGCTCAATAGCATCCGAACCGAACATCCTTTAGCCTACTATTTCACAGGGTAAATGAGAAAAATAGTAGCTTCTCTGATACCACAATTTTGACAACTTTCCGGTAAAATCTGGGGTCCCCTGGGACTAGGCTATTGCGATCGGCCATGGACCTTTAAACATATAAGAAATTTTCTTGGTAAAAATGTTAAAGCTAATCCTTGATTCACCTCATTTCAATCTTTGCTAAATTATTTTGCTGATCTGAACCCAGAAGCGCATTTGGATGAGATTCAGTATTACTGTGGTTTTCCCGAGTTGTTTTCCTTTTGGCCAATTGAGGAAATTCCCATATCCTTGGAGATTTTTTGATGAGTAACTGAATTTGGATTAATAATTGGTTTAAATTGGGGAAGTTACCTACATATTTTCACTGATGGGAGAAAATATAGTGAAGGTTTTTTTTTTCTTCGTGTCTTTATTATCATTCGCAGAAAAAAAGCACAAAAAATACAATTATATGAAAATACAAAAATGCAGCAGTACAACTTAAATTAAAAAGAAAGTTAAGTAATAAACATAAAATTAAAGGTATAAAGAGCAAGTCTTACTTACATACATACACATTTGGCATTTATATAGCGCCATTACATTTAGACCACGGCGCTGATAGCAAATTCAAAGTACAACGATACAGCAAAGCTGTGGAAACAGATGAGATTTGAGCATTTTCTTAAAACTAGTCACTGAATCAGCTGTACGGATGTTGACAGGCAGATTGTTCCATAATTTTGGAGCGGCATGTGAGAAGGCCTAGGCCTTATCAGCTGCTGAATGGAGACATTTGCGGAACAGCTTTGGTTCAGAAAGACGAGTAATATCTTTAGCTGAGCAAAGACCAGAACGAGTTTGATGGTAAAGACTAAAACATGATGCAAGATAGGCTGGAGCATATCCATTTAGGCATTTAAACACGTACAACAGTATCTTGTAAAGGATGCGCTCTCTCACCGGAAGCCAATGAAGTTCCTTACGATATTGACTAGCATGGTCATATTTTGATGCTGAGAAAATGAGCTTGGCAGCCCAGTTTTGAAGATGCTGAAGTTTATTGAGATGAGAAGTGTTTGCTCCAAGTAAGAGGGAATTTCCGTAATCCATCCTTGAAAGAACAAGTGATCGCACAATACTATTGCAGGTGTTCAAATCCAAAAAACGCCGAATACGGGTAGCTACGGGTGATATTACGTATGTAAGTCAAAGAACTGGAAAGAGATGTTATCAGAGTGGACATTGACAAAATGTCATCATAGATGATGCCCAGATTTCTTACAGTTCTTGAAGGATTAATAATTTCATCACTCACTTGGAGATGAACACTTGGCATCAGTCGCCTAAAATGATGGAAAGTAGCCACAAAGAATTCAGTTTTATCATTGTCCAGTTTTAGCTTATTATCCGTCATCCAAAGTCCAGCAAGGGAAGATTGGATAGAAGTCTGATGGGTTAAAACTGATATTAATTTGGATGTCATCTGCATAAATATGATAGTATAATTTATGCTTCTTTATGATCCTTCCGATAGGTATAGTATATATTGTGAAACATTTAGGTCCAACAATAGAACCTTGTGGAAGTCCGTAGCACATGTTCTGTGAGTCTGAGCTAGTGTTATCAACAAAAACCCGCGTTGTTCTTCCACAAAAGTATGATCTGAACCAATCTAAAGCAGTTCCTGTGATGCAAATTTCACACTCTAATCTATTGAAGAGGATACTGTGATTAACCGTATCGTATCAAAAGCGGCACTTAAATCTAATAACACTATAGCCTCGGAAACACACCCTTCTGGTTATGGATCATGCACATGATGTCGTTTTTTACCTTCAATAATGCGGTCTCTGTACTGCGAGCAGAACAATATGCAGACTGAAATTCCTCGCCTGCAGATTGTTGGTATTCATTCACCACATGTTTCTCTATCAGTTTAGATAGAAACTTGATGTTGGCTACAGGGCGATAGTTTCTCAGCTCTTCAGGGTTAAGTGACTGTTTCTTAATGAGCGGATTAAGGATGGCATGTTTAAAAGTTGCTGGAAATATATCTGTTGAGAGAGACATGTTTATGATGTTGGTAATCATGGTAATGATAGGAACAAAAAATAATGACATTTTCTTTCAAAAACCAAGTAGGCACTGGATCTAATACACAGCCCTTAGTTGCAGTACTATTTACAAGTTTCAGAACATCAGTCTTCAGATAACTGACTGAACTTGGATAGTAAGCTTATATAAGCTTACTATATTATCGAACGCCACTTTTTAAAATGTTGAGATAATTACGTACGTTTCAGTATGACGAAAGATTTAAATGTATTGAAGTTAGGAATTAGTTGTTTTGGAAACGGCATTTAGAGTATAAATGTAAAATTTACAGCACAAAATTAAATAAGAAAGGAAAGGGTCTTTTCTCAATACCAAACATACTGTGGTTTGTATATTCCTCATTTGTCTAATAGGCAAACGTTAAAGGAACAACAAGAGATTTCAGGTCATCCATATTTTCTGTGGCATGTAGTGATTTCATATAGATTAGATGCTCAATAGATTCCCTACCTTTATTTGGTTACAGAAATAATTTAAAATGAAAACAAAGGGGGATTTGTATATATGCTTATATTTCAATAGAAAATATAGGCTGGATTTCGTATTTGCTCCTATACGAAAAAAGAAATTTCACAATTTTTGTACCAAAGAAACAGTTCTCAGCTTAATCCTTACAGATGGAGTTATTTTTAATATTAAGCTTTACACCAGTGCCAAAATCAGAATTTTCACATTTTTTCGGTGTACATCTGTTATTTGAAATCTCTCGCTGCACCTTTAAGGCTGACGGAGTTATAGTATATACTGCTGTCTGAGCTGGTTGGTATAGTGGATTGAGGAGGTCCGTCCATTATCCAAGTTTGTATTTTTTTCTGATTGTCTCAGTGCATGTTCTTCAAGCTTTGTCTCAATTTAATGCAGATAACCGGATTGTAATTGAAATTCAACATCTGTACATGCTTATATTTCAATAGAAATCATAGGCTGAATTTCATATTTGCTCCCATACGAAATTAGAAATTTCACTATTTTTGTACCAAAGAAACAGTTCTCAGCTTAATCCTTACAGATTGGGATATTTTTGATATAAAGCTTTACACCAGTGCCAAAATCAGAATATTCATATTTTTTCTGGACACCTGTTATTTGAAATCGGGCTCTCGTTGCACCTTTAAGGTCTGATTTGCTAGACGACTGGCAGAAAGATAGGGTTTGTTATTCTCATTAGACCTAATGTGTCTCTTTCTCATAGTAGGCCTACTAATTTTGGGCGTAGAGACGAAGTTGTTATTTACAGGCTGAGATTGGGTAGGTGTGCCTCCCACGGGGGCCAGTTGTATTCAAGGTGGATATGATGTGTGAACATGGAAAGTATTTCCACCGACTAAAAAATATACCCTAAACAAGCATTTTTGTGTTTTTGCTCACCTTAAACAAGTCTTTTGGTCAGTTTTTGCTATACCGTAAATAAATGAGCAATGCATTGTGTTGATAATATATCCTTATTATCTGGCTTTGCTCATGTTGCTTTACTTCCAAATTACAATATTTTTGATGATTTTGATCTCGCGTACACCACAATTTCAGGGTTACGAAAAAAACATACTTTTTCCCCATATTTTGCTGTTTTGACACCCTAATCAATGTACGCGCGTACAACGCCTGTTGGAAAAAGAGACCCTTTTTACGCGTTTTCTTGTTCACGCATCATATCCACCTTTGAATACAAGTGGGCCCCCGGGCGTGCCTCATTTATACGAGGTATATTTTCTTTCGTGATGTCTGTTGGGTTCCAGAGACAATAAATCGCGAGGTCGTTCTTATGGTTGTAGGAAAAATGATGGGCAAAGAAAGCTTTTTGCAAATTTGAGTTTAATAGACTTTTAATTGTGCTAGTCCCTAATGTGAGATTTTAGAGGGAAAAATACCTAACTTGAGCCACTTGAGGCTGTTTGTCAATTTTTAGAGCCAGGTGATATTAAATTTAAATTGCGTGGCTTAGCAGTCCTGGCCTAAGTCCATGTTGTTGTTATAGCTGTCGCCCAGTTTTGTTGGTTTTGGCTCCTATTTTATGTTACGCTTTTTATGTTGTTTTGATTCTTTTTTTTTCCTACTGTTTGTGCACAACACGCAGTTTGAGTATAGGTGCAAACTCTGGTCAAACATTCATACAAGAATTACAACCACTGATCTCTACACACTGGAAGTAGGCAATCTCCAAGCGATTGAATAGCGAGCCGGTGATGATGAAACCGGAGTTGCACAGCGTCCCTTTGCTACCCCAAAACATTCAATCGGTTGCACGGGTTTCTAGGGGATGAGGTATACATGTATGCCTTATAAAGTACCTTCCTGGTCAATATCTGAAAAAATATTCAAGCGTTTGCATATTTGTATGGATTTTGCCAATTGTTGTCCTGAAATTACTGGAGTAGAAGTAAATGGATTCTAGGGCAATTTTTAGACCCGAGTAGTGATGATACTGGTGGTACACGTCGGAACTGTATGCACTTGCCAATTGACATCGGTACTAGAATATGCTGTCACGCTCAATGTAAAATGCTATAATAACTCAATACTAGTATGGAGTTTAATACTTCTAGTCACTCTATAAATTAGTTATTTAATTCATGAGTCTTTTCGTGGAGACATGTAGAAAATGGATCCACAGGTTAGGCGTACGTAAAGGGAAGAGACCCTCGTAAGTAGCTGGTGCTTTACATTTATCACAAAACAGTGTGTCACTAGACTAGCTTTTAAAATCCCCAAGTCAAGGACAAAAATTTTAGTTCCTTCCAATTTTATTTCCAAGTTGATTTTTAAAACAATGCTTTGTGCATTAACATCAAGATGCAGTGGCATTATCTTTTCTTCAAAGCGAGATTAGCCGATTGGGGGGGGGGGGGGGGGGGTCAGAGAGGTTTGTTGGGTACCCAGGCTCATTCCAGGGGTTCTGAAAAATGAAACCCTAAAAGGCTCACAAGACCAATTTCAGTGAAAATAACCCCTAACGGAGTCTACGGAGCCAGTTGAGTTTTTGCGTGAAATTATACTAGCTTTCCGTATTTTTTTAAATAAGGGGACCTGTTTCAATACGTGACTAAACATTGAAAAAAACCTTTTTGTTTAAAAATAGCAATACAAAAAAAATACACTTTTGCGATACTGCAGAAAAATTACCCCAACCACCAACCCTGTTTCGGGGGGGTTTATTTTGCTTTGATAGGTTTAGGTTACCATTTTCCGATTTTTTATCATTGAACCAGTCACAAATCACAACTGGAATTGATACCCTAGAACTATTATTGTGAATTATACTGCCTCGAGGTTTGTTCCCGCATTTGCGCCATTTTTATAGTCCCTATTTTTTGGAACGAGCATTTATTTGGTCCCCGATCAAATTCAAGAACCCCACAGGAATTTTATTCCAAAATTATTAAGTAATGATTTTTAACATAGAAAACGTGCATGCCCCAAATATATCTTAAAGCCTGTAAAAAGAGGTACGAGGTCATTTCCAGAAAGAAAAGGGAATGCTTAACTCTCGTCTACCTGAGCCATTTTTTGTAACAACAACATTTCTCTGGGGTGGGTACCACCCCCGGTGAGTTTTCATTTTTACACATCCCATTCCTATAAATTTGTACCACAAGATGCTTTTGCGTTTTCCCTCCATCTTCCATTGGTATCAATTAAAGTACCAACATATTCTCAATATTTATGTCTAGCTAAGAAAGAGTGAAAATACTGAGATGGGTGAAAATGTATATTTTTTCATTTTACACACTACTCAAAACATCACTAAACGCTCTGTGTAAAAAAAATGTAATTTCCATCATGTAAGCCCCAACCGCATGGAAATTAGATGACTCCTAATCTTTTCATGTTTTTGGTAAACTGAAAAAAATTTCCCCCATTTGCTGATAGGAACGTCACTTTGAAGTAAGGCCTAAATGCGGGGGCATGTTGGATCATTTAGGTTATCAATGAAAAGAGTAGAATGATGGCTATCCATTGGTACCAAAATAGAGTGTCTGTGGTATTCCCACCATACTAGCGTGTTGCACTTCCCCCCCCCCCTCCCCCAGGTGGACTCCCACCCCATCCCCCATCACACTTTGAGCGTCCCAAGTCAATTCAAGAGGCTTCAGAAGGGGGGGGGTTAGTAAAGCGAAAAAACCTTTAAGGTATTAACAATATCTAATATATCTGTTAATACTAGTAGTCAAACACTTAACTGCATGAATGTAAATTGTGTCCAGTGAGCTGACATGAAAAATAATTGGCATTTTAAAGACTTTTTAAAACTTTGAATCATATTTTGTTCGAACATACCCGCCCATCCTCGAAAATCAAACCAAAGTATTTGATAAACCTTGACATAGGCACGCACTTTAAGCGCCTATTCTGTCCTTTTCCCGTAGTTTCCTCCTATTCCTTTTGTACGTGCACGCTCGGATTCTTGGGTATAAGTAACAAAAGGGCCGCCGTGCAATTTACGGTTTCCTCACGTTCGAACGACGATAGCCTATCCAGTGTATAAGATATCAGGTGGATTCAGACTCAACCCACCCTATGCTTTTCCTAATGATTTCTGCATAACAAAAGTTTCATAGCTTTCCAATGTAAACACACGGGGCCCATGCCTGTAACGGCTTGAGTAAACATGACTGTTCATCCCGTTGCTAAGATAAAACCCAATTCATCTCGTATATTAGTTACCATGCCAGAGTTTGGGCGAATCCTCCCATTGGTTGCTACAATCACAGTTAGGCCTAACTTTGCGTGCAAATGAATGTCGGGTGGAATTTTAAATTGCTTTTTTTGGGTGTATTTTGGATGAGTAGTTCACCGATCAAGTCGTGTTGTCTGGTAACTACGAGGATGGCCCTTCCACAACACTCAGCCAACTTGTGTGTTACTCATTGTAACTTGTTTTAGCAAAGTGAGTTAACAGACGATGCCGAACCAACTTACGTTTATGATGTTTTTAAAAATTTGGTGCAAAAATTCTCAACAAATGAAAAGAGAAATTCCGCTTGAAGTTGAGCTGGTCGATCTGTTTCGATTGCTTGGGCCTTAATTGAGGGCTACAACCTCCAACCGGCAGTGCGCGGGAATGGGACTCGGGCTGGAGCACGGCATACAACTAGCTATAGGAGGGCGACATAATTCATTTACACACCAAGAAGCCAAAAAAAACAATTAAAAATCGCACCATTATAACATTTGGATATTCTTTGTCATGTAAAACGTCCTGATTTTGCATCATGCCGGAGCGAATTCAGCAAGACCATCTATCTACGGCAGATGTTGATGAGCTGGGAATTTTGAAGAATCACAATTTCCTAAATTTACCTGTCTGTGCGAGCTTTGCGACTGCGGTGCTATTATTTAATTTTTTTTGTTATTTGCATTTGTCATGTGTACGTAAAAATACCTAATGTTACTAGAAAAAAATAGGCAGCAAATGTGAAAACATAATATCCTTAAAATTACATCCAATTTCACCTCCCCTCACCCGAGAGTGAAATAACTCTTGACCTTGTATTTTTTCACTCGTTGGAAAAAAAACTGTGTTATCACAAAATGGGCCACATTTTGGTGTTTCTTTTTGAACACATAAAATAATTGTGATTTCAATACAATAGTTATTTGTAACAATTTGCTTTTATTGGGGAACATTTGTGATGTGTTATAGTTTTATCCGATGACAAACTGTTTGTGTAGTTGGTGTGTTGATGACTTTCTGGTCCTTTTGCCTAGCAACGCTTGCTAGAAATTTAAGTTTTTATTTAATGTTTTAATTTAATTTTTGAATGAAGCATATTGCTAGTCACCTAAAATGCATTGTCAATTCAAATAGTGTCGATTGAGTGGATTATAATCAGTTTAATTAAAATTGTCTGTACACACAGTTACACATCCATGGTTTTTAAAGTGCAAAGAAGAGATTTCACAATAAAGGTGTCCCTAACCAATGAAACCAAATCTGGTTTTGCACTGGTGTAAAGGCTAAAGCTTTTTTCAAAATATCTGAAATGATTAGCTTAGAACTGTTCTTCTCCTTGTAACAACTATGCAAAATATTACTTTGCTATGGACAAATATCGAAATGCGCCTATTTTTCGAGAAATATAAGCATAATACAAATTACCTTTTGTTTTCATGTTAAGAAGAGCTTTGTTTCTGTAGCCAAATACTGCTTGATGAGTATTACATACCCTAACTACAAAATACCTCATCTGCTATAAACCATCATGGTATTTTGTGATATTTTTGGAGTTCCAGTAACTCACTACAATGTCACTAAACCCCAAAGATATAGCCCCGTTGAGCACCACATATAAGTGTCGTAGTTGTTACTTGGTTCCTTTTAATTTGTACGTGGTTTTTTCATCATCCAACAAAAAACAATAATGGAGCAGATGAAGTGTGCAACATACCAAGATCTTAAAATGATGGGGTGAGCTGTGCCTGGGAAAAGGAGAGGATGTTGATGATGAAGATGATGATGATGAAGAAGATGTGCTGAGGAGATGATTGGTGATGGAGGAAGATGATGGGGATGATGATGATGATGGTGATGACATGAGGAGCAAGGTTAGAATAGTTATTCCGTAAATTTTAATACGGAAATTTCTGGCAGCAGTAGTTCCAGTCATTTTTAGTGTAAATTTACAGATTTTCTGGTCATTACGGACTTTGACATGCATTTTTACAGAGAAAATGGTCTCAGAATGAGGAAAAAAGAATGTGTAGTTAACAGAATTGTTTCCGTAATTTAAAATTACTGAACGAAAAAAAAAAGGTCCGGAAATATTGCTGCCAGAAAATTTTTGAAATATTTCCGGTAAATTAACATTTTGATGTTTTTTGTTTTTTTATTGTTATGTTTTTCTAAAACAGATTTTTACGGAAAAGCTGTTTTTCTTAATTTATACGGAAATTTTTTACAGCGAGGATGAGGAGATGATATAGGAGGATGAGTAATTCTGGTAATTTTGTTGTGGTGCTGGCTGCTGATTCTGATGGCTGATGACTGCTGGCTGCTTCTGGTGGTGTGTAGTTGCTGGTATCGGCGGCCGGGGGCGGCGGCGGCGGTGGTCGTGGTTGGGGTGGTCGGCGGTGGCGGCTGGTTTGCTCATGGTGCTGCTGCTGCTCTGTTCTGGTCGGTGGTGCTGTTCGCGGGCCCCTCCTGCGCGGACTCGTGGTGGTTAGTGACGGCGGCTGGGTGGTAGTGGGTCTGCATGATGGTACTGCAGGATGGGACAGCCGTGCTGATACCATTCCTTCACTCCCTCACAGACTTTAATTGGTAGCAAACAAAGCTGTTTTGACACCAATAAGAGAAGCCATAGTTAAACGTTAATAAACAGGAGTATGATAATTTCCTCCGCTTATCCCCTCTTCCAATAGTAGTGCAAATGAGTTGTATCTAGCTGTTATTGCCCCAGCAGTGTTTCGTTCCTTTTCCTAACCCTCCATTTTCATTGACAAACGCAAAACTGCTGTTTAATATTTGTTTTTTAATGTGGAACATTTTGTTTGAAAATGAAAATATGGCTTTGGTTATGTATTTATAATCATGTAGGCCAAATAAAAGTTTGTACTGCACAATGTTGATTTTGAACCATTTTCTCAAAACCAATTTACAGTTTTTTTTTTTATTTTGGTGAACTGACAAATTTTAATTATTTTTAACAAAGAAAAGAAAAAACAATCCTTAGAGGTAAAATTTCCATTTAAAACTGCAAGTGATATACCCCCCTTGCGCTTGCTACTTTACGTTCTCTCCCCTAAGAATCTACATTACTGTGGTTTGGCACCTGATTTGACGACTCAACATTGTGTGAGGGACGCATCCCATAAAAAATAATATTTTATGAAAAAAATAGCATTTTGGTGCTTAATTTTTGGAATACATCTAATATACTCTACTGGCCCCGAAAAAAAACTCCTTTTGGTGGACATATAAACATGGTATTTGGTTAGTTATAGTTAGTATATTAATGCAGAGAGCACTTGGGGAGGTGTACGTTTTGAGTGGGTGCTACTCTGTCTTGTGTGATACACTTTGCCCAACCAATAAGCTGGGGTGGGGTTATAGGGGAAATACTTCGTCGTCGGTGGGGTGGGGGGGGGGAGGCCCTCCACATTCTCCCCTCTTCTGCACTGGTGTGCTCAGCGTTGTGCTTCCAACACCCATGGTTTACATTCCGTGACCCGCGGCCCTTTCCCACCCGTGGGCCTTTTTTGGGTGAGAACAGCCAAATCTCCAAATAGGGGTTTTCTCCGAGTGACAAATTTGCAAAATGTTCCAAAAAGTGTGTCTTTGGGTGAAATTTTGCAAAATTTTCAACCAGAGCATCAAAGTATGCCATGGACTTACTCAGTGGTATGGTGTTGTTTGAGTTGTGCAATGAGATTGAGATAACACCACTTAGTAGGCCAGAAACCCGCAGTAAAATATAAATGCATGGCTGCGAAGAGGTGATAATCCCCATATCCTAACATCCCTTTAACCTGTATTCAGATTAACAGTTTTATTGACACCTGAGCTAACAAAGAAAATAATACAACCTCCGTTTTTTGCAGTAGTTGGCATGTAATGTAGTTTTTTTTCCATAATGAGCAGTAGTGAACTAGGCCTATAAGCCAGTGGATTTGATGTATGTTTAAGAAGACACACCAAAAACAAGTTGTTTCCATTAGGTATTTCCAAAAACCCGAAATGTAAAAATTCATTTTATGTTAATTTAAAAACTAACAAAACATCCTTCATTATTTGAACTATATATGGTCAGAATGGGTCAGAGTTAGAAACCCGATCTGTTATGAAGCTAACTATTGGCATTGGGGGGAGGTATATACATTTGCCCATTTAATTTAACCGAGCTGGAATACAGAAGGGTCCTTTTCCTACTCCTATTTATCACACACAACAGAATTGAACCTCTAGCCCCCCCAAAAAAGTAGGTCTGAAGGTGGTTGATAACAGAACTTTGAAAGAGGCTTTAATGTATTATACCTCTGACACTGTGCACTATTTTAGAGTATGTGCTGCATTAAACAAACTAGAATTTCGTTCGGTTCACGGCCTTTCACCGCTCACTATATTTAAAAAGATTTAGCGGTGGGCCCTCCATAGCTTTGACCTTGGCACATGACTTTTGACCTCTCATCAACATATGAGGGATCCATGGTGGCACATATGCCAGAAGTTGGGTTCCAATTGAACTTCAACTTTTCATTGGAGGTCCTTTTACATTTTTATAATCCTATTTTTTCCAACTTGACCTCACATGACCTTTGAACCTTGGTACATGACCTTTGACCTCCCAAACATGAGGATCACTGGTGCAGCTATGACAGAAGTTTTGGTTCCATTGACTTCAACTTTTCAATTGAGGTCAATTTAAAAGAAAAAACAATTTGTGACACACATGCACACATACTTACACACGCACAACGGATGGCATTATCCCTGCCAGCTGAGCTGCAGCCCCCAAAAAAAAAAACCATTGCTTACTAGCTAATATGATACTCAGCAGCTATCAGCTTAAATGACTGATACTTTTGGCCATATGCTTCTCGGTGGTGATGTGTGAAATTGCTATGATATGATATGGTCCCTGAGGAGGCAATAATCCTGAATACCACCTAAACCCTGTTTTTCCTTTAACTTTTGAACTGACCCTGAAAACACCCCCCGCCCCCCCGGATTCCCTTCCTGTGTAAGCTACCCACTCTACCCCCTGATCCATCAACCCCCCCTACATGATCTCCACCCCCACATAACCTTTAGGCCTACGTTCCCCTGTCAACCACCAGATGCAGAAAAGTATTAATCACTGAGCCTGTCCAAATAGTAAAATTTTGTCTGCAACTGGATCTCTGCAACTTTTGGCCCCTGTGGTATTTTCATTTTGGCTTTTCCCTTATGGGGGGGGGGGGGGGGGGAGGGGGGGGGGTCAGACACTAACCTTCTCGATTTGGGCATTGGGGATTTCCCAAATGGTCCATTTTGGGAATTCCTTACATGTAAAATCACCTTTTAACATGTTCTTTCAATACATCTATTAATATCATGATAATTTAGGCAAAAAAAATTGAGTTCAAAATCCTTTGGGGTTAGTGGGCTTAACCTGCAAATCGTGAATTTCCAATACAGTCATTTAGATGCAAATATCTGACCAGGTCTAGCCTTATGTCAAGTCTGTGGGGTGATCGTTTTGAGATGCGTACGAGCGCTCTCCTACCATTAATTCTTTGAATAAGACTAGCACTCGGGTTACGCCGGAAGTTGATGGGCCATTCTGTTGGTGTGTAGGTTGGGGGCATGTCCCACCCCCACTTCCTAATAAAACCCTGTACATTATTGTTTTGCTGTCACAGCAAACACCCACTACCTTAAAGGTGCAACAAGAGATTTCACATATCGGGTTGTCCCTTAAAACACTAATAACTTACCGGTATTTTGTTTACCCTGATGTAAAGCTTTCCATCAAAAATAATCCAACCAGCCCTGACAAAAAAAAACAAACCGCCTTTTTTTTTAAAAATTGTGAAATTCTTAATTTCGTATAGAGCAAATACGTAAATTTCAGCCTATGTTTTACAATTGAAATACAAGCAAATCCACCTGCGGCGCCTTTTTCCTCTCGGTTAAGACTTTGCTGTAGCGATATAAATGGCAAGAATCTATTGAGTGTCTAATCTAAATGAAATTTGTAGTATTACACCAATATTTGGGTGCCGCAAAATCTATCGTTGCAACCTGTAAAATACCAAGTTTTTGTTGATTGGTGAAAATTGGTTTAAATATATGCATTTACGCTCTCTCTCTCTCTCCACTCTCAACTTCCCACACACACCACACACACATTTTTTTTATTTTTTGCTTTTTTTAAGTTTTTTAAAAAATAAAGAGGCATTCAAAGGAAAATTTAATCATTTTTAGATGTCATACGAAGAAGTGATTTCCAGGGAAAAATTTTCCCCCCCTAAATTTTAATTTACATGCTCTCTGGGGTGTGACAAAGCAATTATGTTTTATTGCAAATTTTCAATTGCACTCCTCGTATAAGAACCACTAGCAATACTAATTGCTATATGGAACCTGCAGATTGGTAGTGTCTGACCTTTGCCATAGACATCTATGCCCTGGTTTCTGGTAAACATAAGCATGGTCCTACGTCACTTCACACTTGACAATTACTTACCTTGATGGCCTGGACTATCCCAAAAATGGTTCCCTGTCTCTTGATAGAGGACCCACGACACTGCCGGCAACGGGGTGCCAGACAACTACAGTGAACCAAGAGTATTGACTAGTATTGATTTTTTGTCTAACAAAATTTTGTTAACAAGTTAAGGTTGTGTTACCCTCACCAGTCTCAAGGTTTGAGTTACAGAGCGTCTTAGATAGACGTACTTTTCGATAATCAAAAAGGGGTCTTTGGTGAATATTTTCCCCTAAAATAGGGGTCTTTTGGGTGACAGTGGTAACATTTTCAAAAAAAAATATGGAGTTGGATCGGTGAGTTTTTTCAAATAAATGGGTCTGTCGTCCTGACCAAACAGAGGCAAAAAACTAACAGAAAATGGAGAGAATATGAATCTCAGCATAGCAAAGGTTGGCGCAATCTTTTTTGAGTAAGTTTTAAGTTTTTTTTTTTTTTTTCATTACCCAATGTTAAAAAAATGCCTGAATGGGGAAGAGGCTCACTCAATTTATGGAGTTGCTGCAGCCTTTTGTTTTTTTTTCATGTGTACACAATCACCCCCCCCCCCTTTCAGGAGAGGATTAACTAGCTCTTTGTCTTCACCGCCCCCCCCCCAAAAAAAAAGAAGTACAAGTCTGCTGTCAACGCAACACCAATCTGACATTTTTGGGGCCTTAGTGTTTTTGATTTATATTCATGTACATTTAACATAATGTGAAAATTTTATTGCTAATAATACGAAAATGAATTAAAAAATGTTTTATGTTGTCCCCTGTGAAGTTAGTGCCTGTTAAGTGCACAATAAAATTACGGTATACATAGAAAGGTTTATGAACAGGTTAACAATACATAAGTACCCCGGGGTACATTTTCCCACTCTTAAGCGCACTGGCACATTTTCACAAAACTATGAAATGTCGTCAATTCGCTCTCAATGATAGCTAGGCCCTTGGAAGAACGAGATCATATTTTACACTAAAAAAACATACCCCACAACACGATAGGTCCAGTGGATATGAGGATAAAACATCCATGTAATTTGGTAGCCAACTTTTTAAGTTTTTCATAACTTTAAAATCAACAAATGTGTATATCACATAAATATTTTTTAACTGCGACTCACTGATATTAAACCACACGGTTTAGACCGATCAAACAGTGTGCATTGCGTGGGAAACATGTATACGCCGTGCGTGGTCTTTGGTTACGCCATTTTTCGTCGTCTGCTGAATTTAAAACGTCGCCTGCGACGCTAAATAATGAAATCTTCTGTTTACCCATATAGAAGCTGATTTGGTCTTAATCATTTCGGGGAGGGCTTTTGTAATATAATACTAAAATAATCAGTTTATTTTAATCTCAAATCGTGGCCTGTAGGCCCAATTGCTAGAGACTTTACAAACTTAATATTACTAGAACGAAACAATGCAAGCTTGGAGGCCCGCAGCTAAACAGCGCCATATTGCAAACATTCAACACACTACAACACTAAAACACACACCGGATGGGTTGTGCAAGCTTTCATGGTTCATTTCCCCATTTTCAAATGAACCATGGAGAAAGTGCAGCAGGTTTAATCATATCTGTTTATACAAATTCAAACCCAAATGGAGTTCCCGAATTCAATCCAGCAAGTGGTCCCACTGAGATTCGATCGAGGACCCTTGCTCCAGAGGTAAAAGCTTGGCGAACCACTAGACCACCCATTCCTCCTATATAAAAGCCTTACAACCATGCAAAGAATCGATTTGAAAAATCTTGCGGCAACTATTTTTCAAATGTGCCGGTCTCTTTAAGGAGTGAGATAAACAGGAAACCTGAGGGGATGTCTGCTGCTCAAACCAGACACACGCTGCCCTACAACATATCCAGCCGGGGGGGGGGGCACTCCCTCTTGGATGTTGAACGTGCTGTACGGCAGTTAAGACCAAAGAAGATTGCAGGTACTTCCACAATGCATCGTCCAATTTCGGTTTTTTGTACAGCAACTGATGTTAATCGTTAGAGATGAACATGGCTAAATTGACAGTACTGATCACAATCTTGGCATGTTTAAGAATGGTTTCTTCATCACTAACGATTCCCATGACTCCCCTGTACAACCACTCCATTGGAAGCAATGCTTGTGGAACTAGATTCTTCTCTGTTAAAGACCCAACATTTTCACACGGCTGGTAACCAAAGACCCCCAGATATTTTGAAATGTCACCAAAAGACCCCATATTTTTAAAACTGTTACCAAACTGTCACCCGAAGACACAATGTATTTTTGGGAAAATTTTCACTCAAAGACCCCTATTTTGGGTAAAATTTTTGCAAAAAAAGACCCTATTTATGGGAAAATTTGCAAATTTGTCACCCAAAAACTCCTTTTTTTCTGGTGTCCAGCAAACCTGAACTTTTACAAGGAGTAACTATATGTATACATGTAAACACTATGAGCGAGTAAAAGCTCAATTCCCTTGGCACAGTTCAATACCTTCATTCACCAGTGTATTAAGAAAATACACCCCTGGTTTTTTGGTATGACATGATACCCAGATCACACAAGGTACAACCCACTGAACTGTGTCCTTGGTGGATGAGCATATTGTAACTCATTGTGAGAAATAACATTGCTTAGCTTTTAAGAGCTCTTTTAAAGACAGTATTTGACCTTATTACAAGAATGTATGGGATTGCAGTCCAATCTTTTTGAATTCTTTCTTATTAGCTTAAAAATTTGTTGACATTTCTATGACAATTGCACACAAAAGCAAATTGGATATGCAACACATGTGGAAAAGTCTTGCCCAGGCCCATATGCACTTGCAGTGGGTAGAGAGGTGCAATCACCCCCCTCAACAAAATAAAATCCACAAAAGGGGGTAAAAGGTATACTATTGTACATGTAATGATATCCCACTCCTATTTTAAAGTACCCAGTAGTCATCTTTACTGTTTAACACAAAACTAAGGGTTGCTGATTTTTTTTCTTTTTTCAATAAAAAAGACCCTGGGGGGATCAGGGCCCAATCAGGGCCGTACGCAGGATTTTTACGGGGTGCGGGTCTTAAAAAAAGTGGACCTTTTTGGAAAAAGGGACCTCACCCCTCCTTAAAAGGGACCATTTTATGGATGTTTTGAACATCTAATCACAAAAAGGGACCTTTTCCCGTCATTCTTTTTTTTTTTTTTTTTTTTTTTTTTTTAAAAAAAAAAAATTTTGGGACCTTTTTTATCAAAAAAATAGGGGAAGAAAGTGGACCTTTTTTCCCTTTTGTGGATTTTTTTTGGGGGGTGCCCCTTGAAATTCTGAGTTACATATGTTTAAGGTATATATAGTTACTCACACTAAGTAGAGGTCAATAATCATAAAAAAAATACTGCAAAATTGGAAGTAAAAGCAATTTATTAAAGGTGCAACAAGAGATCTTCACATATCAGGGGTCCCTTAAAAAATCGAAAGTACTGACTTTGCCCTGATGTAAAGATTCCATCAAAAAATATCCCTATCTGAAATTATTAAGCAGAGCGAACATTTCTTTGGATACAAAAATTTTGAAATTTTTAATTTGTATAGGAAGCAAATACGAAAATTCAGACTATGTTTTACATTGAAATACAAGCAAATACAAAAATTGCGTTTTTCAAATTACTTCCATATCAATTAAAAAAAAAAAAGCAAGAAATCTATTGAGGTCTAATCTAAGGAAATTACTGTTATGATGCCTATTTGGGTGCATCAAAATCTTGTTGCACCTTTAATAAAGGGTATATTTAACGACACAATGCATGCTGACTTGTTTGGGTTGCAAAATCAGGCAAAAAATACTGTTTGGGGTACATGTATGTTTTTAGTGCCCCCTAAAAGTTATTGGTGTTGTGATTTTATCCTCTTGAACATGTGTGTTATTTTTACCACCCAAGTTTCTGTGTGTCTATATGTATTTACTTTTTGATTCGGGTCTAAAAATCGATTACCATTTTGTAAATTTTTCTCAAACAGGTGTGTGCAAAGAAGAGGTGGTCATTCCAAAAACTGTAAAAAGAAACATCACAAGAAAATCGGAGACTGACAAGTAGTGTATGCTCTCTCATTACCAGCAAACCTTTCAACGACCAGAAAAATGTAGCAGACGTCTACCAATGATCTCCCCCAAATCCAAGAGATCAATGCATCTGTCTAACATGCAATTCAATCACCACACAGCGTGCAGATACCAGCAGAGGGGAATGGTGAAGAGCGAGCTGTTGAAAAGAGGAGTATACTCCCCTGTAATCAAAGATTATTCTGTTGTTGGTGGGTGCGGCATTATGAGCTAGTAAAAATCTCAATTCCCTGGGCACAGTCAGTAACTTCCATGCACTAGGTATTTGAGTAAAATAAACCCCTTTCATTGGTTACCGCTAGCCGTTATTCGTGAGCACGAGTTCGTTTTGAGAGCCTACCAGCTTTTTTTACATCTGTACTCGCCACCCGCCCCCCCTTTTCTCCTCCTCCTCTTTACTGTTCCCTTCTTCGACGCCTTCTCCTACTCCCTTCACCACCCCATTCACCTCTTGCTCCCCTCCTGCATATGTGAACGCCCCCCTTTGGCTTTGCGTGCCCTTATCCCTGCACCTGCACATGGTACATTCATCCCACTTTCAATTCACACCGTCGCCCCTCGTATGCGAGTTCGAACGGACAAGCTTCGAAGTCCGCCAATATACCTCCTGACCGTTATGGCTCCCGCTCCATCACCCCCTCATACAATGACCTTTTTTATTCCCTACTGGTCAACCTTTATAAGCTCTCCTGTTTCTCTGGATCACCCTTCCAACCCCATTATCCTGTTTGTTTACGGTACGTGCAGGCGTACAGAACCGCTTTGGCTTACTCTACCCGTCCCTTTCCGGCCCGGCACCACCTCCCGGACGACGCTCCGCCCCCCCATCCTCAATCTAGCATATCACCTCCACACCTTCCTCCCTACCTCTCGCCCGAACCAAGGAGCTCCCGGCGGAGGGCTGGGGGATGAGGCATGTTGGAATCCATAGTGATTTGGGGGCAGTCAATATGAGTTACAATAAGCTTCATCTACCAAGGACACGTTCAGTGAGTTGTACTTGTATACATTGCATGAAACTGACTGAATATCCATGCGTAAGGTGTGCGTTCGAGCCATGTGAGATTCAGCATCTTGTAATTTCCCTGGACAAGAATTAACCGCTCGGTTGCCCGATTACCCATGCAATAGATTGGGAAGCTGGTCCGGCTGGCGATGGTTATCTCGATGTATGTTTGCTCATAAGGGAAATCGCTGATCCCGATCGGCGAATCCTTGCAAATGAGGCGAAAGGTTGAGGGGAGGGGGAGGAAAAAAGGAGAAGGACACCACAGGGGGAAAGAGCTTAGAGGACAAGAGCATAAGGAGAGATATAAATCTATGCCCTATTATTATTTATTATTATGTCAATGTATTTACAATAAAAACACACACTGAAACTGTGTCCTTGGTGGATGGGCATGTTGTAACTCATGTGTGTTCAAGTGATCACCTGGGACTTGATTTTAAACATATGGGGCTGGAGGATCCTGCTTTCAAATTGAAGGGCAAAAAAAAGTTTTGTCTCAGAAGAAATGTGAAAAATCACAATGCAAAATTAAGGCAAAAAAAAAATTTGTCTCAGATGTACAATGTAAAAAATCGCAATGCAAAATTTTTTTTTTTTTTTTTTTTTTTTTTTTTAAATGCATTTTTTGACCAAAAAAAATTTCAAGTGAGTAAAACCTAAAAAAAAAGTTACACGTCGCGGTTCTCAAAGAAACCCCCTGGCGGGAGCGGTTTCAAATTTTTACATAATCAGCTGCAAATAACCCCAATAAAACCCAAAAATCCCAATTAAACCCAAACAAACACTCCTTAAAACATGGGCAACCCCCCTTAAACTCGTGAAACAACCTTTAAAAAAACAACAAAAGAACCCTTAAGCCCCAGACAAACCACATTTAATCAAACCGGACAACCCCATTACACCCGGACAAACCAAACTTAACCCCACAATCCCCCTTAAGCCCAGGGACAACCCCCCTAACACCGGACAATCATGTGGAACGTCCGCGCAATGCATATGCACATGCGCGCATACGCGCATGCGCGTGCATGTGGGCCGTGTGCGCATGCATACGACGTAGTATGTGCCACAAAACCCCTTTAAACCCAAAACCCCCCCTTAAACCCAAAAATCCCTTAAACCCCCAACAACCCCAATTAAAATGACAACCCCCCTTAAAACTCGTGCAACCCACCTTAAACCACAACAAGCCCCCTTAAAGCCCAGGGACAACCCCCTTAAAACCCGGACAACCCCCTTTAACCTCAGACAAACCCCGTAAACCCCAACAATCCCCCTTAAACCCAACAACCCCCTTAAAGCTGGACAACCACCTTTAACCGGACAACCCACCTTAAACCTGGCAACCCCATTAAAATCGTGCAACCCACCTAAACCACAACAAGCCCCCGTAAGCCCAGACAACCCCCTTAAAACCCGGACAACCCCCTTTAACCCGAACAACCCACCTAAACCCCAACAATCCCCCTTAAGTCCAGACAAAACCCCCCTTAAACCCGCGACAACCCCTTTAAACCAGACAAGCCCCTTAAACCCAACAATCCCCCTTAAACCCAACAACCCCCTTAAAGCTGGACAACCCCCTAAAACCCGGACAACCCTTAAAACTGGACAACCCCCTTAAAACTCGTGCAACCCACCTTAAACCACAACAAGCCCCTTAAGCCCAGACAACCCCCCCCCCATTAAAACCCGGCAAACCCATTTAAACCCGGCCAACCCCTTTAAACCCAGACAACCACTTAAACCCCCAACAATCCCCCTTAAGTCCAGACAACCCCCCTTAAAACCCGGGAAAACCCACCTTTAAACCCAGAAACCCCACCTTAAACCCCAACCATCCCCTTAAGCCCAACAAACCCCTTAAAGATGGACAAAACCCCCCCTTAACCCGGACAACCCCCCGTAACCCGGACAACAACCTTAACCTAATCAGCGCGAGGTACATGATTCCCCACCCTCCATCAAGTGTCATCAAAATCGGACTTTTAAACCCAAACAACCCTTTAAAGTGACAACCCCATTAACCCGGACAACCCACACCTTAAACCTAATCAGCACGAGAGTACATGATTCCCACCCCTCCACAAGTTTCATCCAAATCGGACTTATGATCTTCAGATAGTTGTTCACAAGTTTTTTTAGGTGGAAAATACCCCAAATTAGCCCATAAATATGCAAATTAGCTATTAATTAGCATATCATGCGCCCACCAACTCATCAGCGCAAGAGTACATGATTCTCCACCAATTTCATCAAATGGGACTTATGGATCTTCAGATAGTTGTTCACAAGTTTTGGGTAAAATACCCCAAATTAACAGCTACTTATGCAGATGAGGTACCTAATTAGCATATGCCATGCTCATAATCTAATCAGATGAAGGGCATGACAGTCCGATCCCCCCCACGCAAGTACATCACCATAACCATTATGGGTCTCATGTTATCGTGTTCACAAGATTTGTGTTGGACGGCCGCTGCCTTGATGATAGCATAATACCCTTCTGCTTTTCACGCCAGGGGGATAAAAAACTATGCAGTCAAGAAATCATTTAAAATGAACAAAATGCGCGCGGTTTCTGAGACAAAATTTTTTCTGCCTAATATCTGTTTCCAAGAGAAAAAAATGTGAGAAATGAATTCAGCTGTAAGGTCCTCAATTTGAGAAAGAGCAGAAATACATCATTGTTTTAGACCTGAATCGTGCAAATTTTAAACACAAAGTATCCCTAACAGTGGTGTAAATTTCTTTTTAACATGGGGGAATGGGGTTGATGAAAATTATGACTGAGTTTGCTGACAAGATCCGGTAATAGCACATGTACGCACGAATTGCGCTAAAATCTTTGCCATTTAGAACTAAAATTGTTAAATGTAATGTATGCGCTACGGAAATTTTCCCATTTGTATTATTATTTTGGTAAAAAACACATGAACGGGTATCAACATTGGGGGGATGGCAGTGCGGTGCCAGACCTCTTTTCTGGGGGGGGGGGCAAAGTATCAAATATTGGAGAGTTTTGAAACCAATTTTGGCCCCAAAATCACTGATTTTCCCCAAAATTGGTGATTTTTGGCCCCCCAAATTCTGTTTTGCCAAAAATTTCCTCATTTTTTCTTTCGGCCGGGGGGGGGGGGCAAACTAGGGGGCCAAGAGAAAAAAATTGGGGGAGGGGAAATTTTTGAAATTTATTAGCCCATCATACCGTCACTGGGGGAATTCAAAAATTGGGGGCCATCCCCTGTGATTATGCCCTCTGATCCCTAACCAAGGCAGGCCATATTATCTGAGCACTTGCAATACAATTCTTTCATTCAGGGTAATCCCTAGAGGGGCGATATCCCCAATTTCAGAATTGTCGGCAATTAAAAATTGCCCTTTTGTTTGGCAGATGTGTTGACTTGCCGCACAATCTGTAGTAGTGCAATGAAGATGTAGTTGGAATATTTCAATTCTTTTTGGATTTTTTATATTTTAGCTTCCAAATCTGACTGTATGCTGTAGTAGGGATGGTAAAAAATATCTAATGGTATTGTTACAGAATTGTGATTCTCAACCCCCCCACTGATTCATTTACAATATGTGTATAAGTTTGTCATAATTTATATGGGAGGATTTAAGGTGCTTGTCCAATCGTCTGCCCCCTCCCACCCATTTACCGGAAGTAGTATAAAATTTTGATATCAGTGAAAAGGCCGTATTTTTCTCATTGTTGTCCGAAATTTCAGCTTTTAAATCCATTCTTTCACAAATGTGCATTTTCGTGATTCCAGAACCTGCTGTTTTTTCATTGTCACAAGATCCTTGAGGAAAAGCTTATTTACAAACTTTGAGTACGATCCTAATCTTGCAGTTTTGTGTTTTGAGCCAATGCTTGTTTCCAACTGTCCCATATCGGCCACTGTGCTGGAATTTCTGTCCGTTTAGGACAGAAAATACAAGAATTGCTCATTTCGTAAAGATGCAACCTAATTTGCACGTAAGATTAGGTACACATGAAAGGCTGATGGTTCAGATGATATAAAAATCTCAACTTATTTTAGTAAGTCGGGGGGGGGGAGGTGTGGATCACGAAATGACCTTTAATTTACACAGTAGTGAATAAGGCGTTGCACTATGCATTAATCGGGTCTAGCATAAAAAATGCAATGTTTGTTTCCCACGGGACTTTTTGGTCAGTGTACAAGTGTCAGGCTATCATTATCAAGTAGAGACACGATAGAAATCGGAACAAGCACTTTGAGGAGTGTGAAAAAAAAATGTGACGAGAGGGGCAAACGGCAAAATGTTGAAAAAGCATCAGTGATACCAAAACATGATTTGTTAGCAAATTGAGGGTGGATCTTCAGGAAATCTTTGAGGTTTGATCCTTTAAGAAAGGGCTCAGAAAGAGGATATTGATTGGAAATCCCTTTTCAAAAGAGAATATTATTTTATCAAGAGGAAAGAAACTTACATGGGTCATAAAATACTACATAAAATTATTTTTAAATTCTACCACACTAACATGGAGTGAGAAAAATGGTTGATTTTTTTTCTTCTAAATTATATTTTTCATTTTAGCCTGAAAACTATGAGACCAGTGATGACCCAGTGGAGATAAAAACAAGCTACAACCAGTCGTTTCAAGGGCATACTTCTTTTCCGCAATCAAGATGACCCGACCTGTACACAACACAAAACTCGTCTAGTATCTGCAAAGTTTGATCCAAGAACTACAAATAAGGAAGATTTTAGAGGATTGGGTACCAGAACCTTCTATATGTTTTCAGGATCTTCCTTCATTGCTGGTAAGTTATATTTATATCTTGAACGGATCATAGACTGATCAGGTAATAAGTAGGACCATCATTAGACCCTTGTGGAACACCATACGCTGCAATATACTGCATGGGTAGTTCTTCAAAAGGTAACACATTTTGATAATTATCATAGGTTCATTTATCACATATATATGATTAATTAAAGATAAAATTGCTAAAAAATAACCATTTATAAATCATTTCAATCATTTAGGCTCAATTTATATCCGGGGAAGACACTAGGAGAGTTACGTTCAAACAACGCAAGTGGATTACCCAGGGGCGTCAGCACACACCACCACATCCGTTCAAATCGGCCTGGGCATATAACATAGAGGTAGATATTTGCATATTATTAAGGGGTGTGTCATTACATTTGGGGAATGAAAGTGAAGGCAGTCACTTGCGTGATTTCTTTTTTTTTTATACTTCAGGTTATTGTCATTAAAGCGGCCGCTTATAAGAGGGATTTTGGCCCGAAATTTTGTCCTGGAGCATATGGTCCTCGGAGCAGCTGGTCCTGGAGCAATATGGTCCTGGAGCAAATAATCTGGAAAAAATATCTTAAGCAATATGCTCCAGGAGCATATTTGAATACGCAATGGGTCCAGGAGCATATGGCAAATTGCTCCGGAGCTGGAGAAATATTCTAAGTCAACTACTGCTCCAGGAGCATATTGCCATATGATTCTGGACCATTTGCGTATCAAATATGCTCCTGGAGCATATTTGACTTAGAATATTTTTCCAGATTATTTAATGCTCCAGGACCATATGCTCCAGGGCATTATGGTCCTGGAGCCGCTGGTCCTGTGGCAGAATTTCGGGCGCAAAACCTCTTAGAGCCAAAGCGGCACTGGCACATTTCCCAAAATATGAAATTTCTTAATTTGTCTCAAAATGATAGTCTAGGCCATTGAAGAACAGAGATATATTTACACATAAAAATAAACACCCCAAAACAAGATAGGGACATTGATATAGGATAAGATCTCTAGGTAATTTGTAGGCCAACTTTTAAGTCTTTCCATAACTTAATCAACAAATGTGTATTACATGCAAAATTTTTGGACTCATACACAGTCATTGAATATTAAAACCACAAAGGTTATAGACCGGTAAACACAGTGTGCATAGGGGGAAACATGTTAAGGGTGCGTGTCTTGTTTAAACGCCATTTTCGTCGTCTGCTGGAACTTTAGATTCGCCTGCGACGTTAAATTACAAATCGTTCTGTGTACCCATAAGGAAGGCTGATTGAGCTTAATCATTCGGTGCGGGCTTTTTGTATATTAAAGCTCTACAACCTGCAAAAATATTGATTTTGAAAAATCTTGAGGCGCAATATTTTCGAATGTGCCAGTGTCTCTGAAATTTAATTGTATTCTCAAGTTCAGTATTCAAGATGGTGACCTGAGGTAAGGGCAATATGAGACAGTCATGTCAACAAAGTGAATGTCTGACCATTTTGCTGTCCGCTGACCCCTCCTTCCCACCTCGCTCCCTCTCTCGTTCACTTCCCCATTCCGAGTCATTAGGACTTTTGTAAATAATAAAATTTTTCATAGAATGTAAGATCTGCAAACTGTTTAAATTAGGTGAGTTTTTAACTTGATGCGACTTTCCAATTTAAATAGTGTCATCTGCAAAGGCACATAAGGATTGCTTGGTAGTGGTGTTATGGTCAAAATGTTAACTCTAAACGCAATTGCCCGTGAGTCCATATATGTGTGCACATTTTATATGATACTTGCATACAAAAGACCATGGATAGGGATCCCACATGTTGGTGACCTCATGTGCCTTGGTGTCCTCATGCACCTTTGGCCCCATTCGGAAACGTGACCCCAGACGACACTAGCGGTGCGAGGACTATGATGTATTTATTGTTGTCGTCTGCAAGAATTGCAGAAGGCACATAGGGATACCTATGGTCATTAGTCTGTGTGTACGTATGTGTGTGGTGTGGTCAAAATGTGTAACCCTTAATATATGCATGCTTATCAGTTCGTAATTAGGGTTTACGATGTTGTAAATTGGTGGAAAGGGGGGTGGTGGTGACATACTGGTGACCTTGTGTGACCTCATGTGACCTTGGGCCCCATTCACAAACCGCGGCGACAGACGACACTAGCGGGTCCGGGGACCATATTTAATGTGACTCAATAAGATAATGATAGTGTAGGTAATGAAGTCATTGTGTCAAAAGCATAGTTATAACTCCGAAATTAGACTCACTTGAATTACTAGGTATACCCACAAATGTAGTAGAACTATAAACTGATTCTGTTGGTTCTCTTATTTTATCAGGATCACAAGACCACTCTACCACGCACAAACTGTTTCACCGACCATGGGAAGGGACACAAAGGCAACCAATGCAGACGGCGACCACAGGCTCAACACCAAACAGAAAGGCTAAATTTGACGGCCAAACTCAAAACCATGAGAGACTTCAGTTTGGTGACCAAGAGCCCATCCCTACCTACCAAGGGCATCACCCCACCACCGGCGACAATTAGGTTGAGTTTTGATTCAAGTAAGTTGTCTCATAATAAAGGGACTTTCCAAAATGGCTTGTGTCAGAATATTAGTTTCAAATGCTATTACTTGTACAGTCAAATCATGCAACCTCGCATATGAAATGGTCTTAGTGTTTATATATAAACACAATTCAACAATTTTCTGCTTGATGCCTCCAGGAACTATGGGTATACCCGGTGAGCGCTAGAGAGAAAGAACATTTTTGAATTGGTGCAACAGGGGGGGTAGGACACGATCTGTCGATTTGGGCATTGGGATTTCCAAACTGTAATTTGTGGAAATGCTAGGTGCATTACTAAGCAGTCTCGGTCCCAGTGACATAAACATCCATCTCGTAAACCTTTGTTCAAAGATCTTAGTATCATGGATAATTAAGAAAATTATTGACTTCAAATCGTCGGGGTTAGTGGCTTAACCCCGCTGCAAAAATGTGTAATTTCCATAACGGATCATTTAGATTTAAATATTCGTGACCCGGGCTAGTCGGAGTCAAGTCTGTGGTAACCGTTGGATATGCGTAAGAGCGCACTCCACCGTTAAGTCTTTGAAACACACTAGCACCCG
>JAMKCH010063409.1:0-10854 GCA_023653785.1 Ophioderma brevispina
CTAGAGAACCTCATGATGCTTTCTCTTAAACTACTTGAATGCGACTTTCTGACGGAGCGGACAGAAAGTATTTCTTATCACCAAGGCCATCCCTATCCTTGAGAACTACCTGGCTGCAAACGGCTGTAATGTCTCTCAGAAGAATCTCTTTTACGTCCAACATATTCAAAATTCTTTAACTACTGTTTCTCTCCGAAGAAAATAACTCTTCCTACGTTACTATCACTGGATGTCTTTGCGTATGGGCCTGCGATCTCTGGAAGGTGAGCCCCGTCTACAGGAAGTCGAAGAAATGGATCCTTATCCTTTCTGGGTTCCCTGGTATCAGATAAGAGAATCGATGAAGGAGAACCCCTTCTGGAAGCATGACGACTGCTGGTCGATTGGGTAGATTGGTAAACCGACGGCAGACAAAAACGCTTAAGCTGAAGACCTGGCTACCAGACTGTTTTGTAAATAGGCGGAGGAAACGGATAAGTATTCTGGTCCGGGGAACGACGGCGACGGCCCAAGAAATGTCTAGGATTGACCGAACTGGAGAACCGTAAACAACAGGAGACTTGTGAAAGTACGTGGAGTAGAAACTATTCCTTTATCGTTGTACACCTCTACAACAATACAACAACTTTAACTTTCTTCGAGTCGGGGAGGAAGCGGTCTGACCCCAGTTCTCCTAAGCATAACTCCACCTTACTGTCCTTTAAAACATTTTTGTCCTTAACGATGGTGATTTCCTGCAATACATACGTAATACCTTTTGCCTGTTAGCCGGTGTTTACAGGCCAATTCAAAGCCAACTTTTTAACACACAAACTGCCATACTAACAAAATATCACAAGCAATTCAGTATCGAGTTGATATATATGTTCCTTATATAATATATTACCTTTTTCAGAGAGTTAATACGCCAATTTTCTAGAAAAAAGGGAATTCATAATTTTAAATCGGGAAACAACCTTTCTCGTGCAAGACCTTGGCTTGAAACTGGCCTGAATAAATGTGACCTTTGTGATCCGGACGGTCACATAACCCGGTACCAACCCCCCCACACTGGACCAACGAATCGGAGCCTCTATATACGCACCCGTTACAAGTGCTTCGCTATTCACTTTAGCCGTCATGTTTGTTAGTTTCGAACGAGTGGCTATGTCTCAGGTGCTTACTGGAGAAAACAGGAGAGAATTAATCCTTGTTGATAACAAACGAACACCGTGTTGACCCGTGTGACTATTGCGTGACCTCTGGTGCCCTGTCGATTATTGCTTTCCCTCATGCAATGCAATGGAACGCTGAAGTGATTGTAGTCGCAAATTTGTTCAAATTTGGATTTTATATTTCTTTTGAGTTTTTTTTCACACCATATGTCATCGCATTGTATATGGTGTCAACTTGTGATTGATAGTGAAAGCAGGGATTGTTCTCTCTTTTGGGATTTGAGATCGACGAAGTTGGGGTAGGTGCATGCAAAATGTATTACGTATGTATTTGCAGCACTCCACATCCGTTAATGACACCATGTTTAAAGACATAATGTGGATTTATGCTTAGCAGACCTAGGTCTGACCCTCGTTGAAAGAATAACTCCGTCAATAATAGTCATATGTTTTCCTTTAAATAATCCATGACTTGGGTCGGTACCCATCGGTAACCACGGCGGCCCTAGTTTTTGGAATAGACTGAGTCATCAACCACGGGACGAGATCACGCGCGTCATAGGAGGATTAGATCCGACTCTGTAATAATCATCTCTCACATTTACTATCATCTATATCATCGTCACGCAAATCCACCCTATTAACGAAATCGACGATTCCCGATTAAACACCGGTACCCGTAGTCAATAACTCTATCATCATCGACGGGTTTTAATACTGTCGTTGAGTTTCTCACTCGCCGCCGACAAGGAAGTCGCCCTCATCTCATTATCATAACACCCCACTGTAGATCCACTTCGTCACACAGTTCTTTTCACTTGACTTTGTTTATCCTTCCTCCATTTTAACTCAATTTCCCCCCTTTTGTTTTAGGTAGTGTGAACATCACGGAAACTGAGGCAGGAGTTCTTCCCGTTGATTAAACTGCAACTTTCGTCGTAGTCACTTGAATGATCGAGCGCTCAAAAAGCCATGGCTGGATGTCTTTAGACTTATATGAGGCGACCGTCGGACTATTCAACCGTTGAAAAATCTTCCAATTCCACTGTTAAATGGAAGGGGGTGATTGACCAGCCAATCGTAAATAATCACTTAATCCACCTGGGGTTAACTTCAATAACTAGCCCCTTTATCTTGAATAACTACAGGAGTGGCTGGACGGGTTTTAGCCCTAAAAAATGTCTGACAGCCTCCGTGGCCCACGTCGTAAAGCACGCCCTGGAGACTAGATTCAAGGTAGAACTTTTTGTTTACTCTTAACTTCTTTCGGTTGAGATGTCGATGGTAGAGACTTCACCGCGTGATTACACGGAGGGAGATGCCCCGAAAGGAGAAGGGTCTAGTCTTAGCCTAGCCTTAATTCTCTTATTTCCCTCTCCCGATATACATCCAATTCATCAAAGTCTTCTGAATCTTCATTCTGACCACCCCCTTTGTGAATGTCAATGACTATTTCTTGAAACACTTTTCAAACATTTCACACAAAGCTCATGCGGATCTTTGTCCTGTCTTCGAAGGATCTCCTTGCATTCTGGACTTACGTAGGGGGGAGCTAAACCCTGGCCTAAGGAATAAGCCCACTTAATACCCGCTAGACGAGCAACGTGAAACAAGAGGCCTTAGGCTCGCTGGGCACCATGTAATGGATAACACATATTATAGTATATCCGATACTTATGTCAACAGCTTCCAAAATTCTTAACTGCTGAATTCTGAACCTCAGATCGTCGATCTTGAAAAGTCTCAACACCATCAACACAACATCTTCCAAACTTACGATCAGCCGTAGATAACGTAGACGATATCAGATATGAAAAGATCTTGTCTCCAATATAAACGGCGATGATGGGGAAAAATTATGTGTTTAATCCTAGTACAAAACATTAACATGGCGCCCCGACTGAGACACAAAAAAAAAGCAAAGGCAATATCTGGTCCAGTGACGTCATTTGGTTGGGCGTACCGATGCTAACATGGGACCGCTACTAAGCGTGGGCGCACCGAAATTTTTAAGTGGCAGTAGGGGTCGAGTGGCTTTTTGAGCACAAAAAATGCCTAGTTGGTATCATTTCGTAATGTATAAGATGCATAAATAGAATTGTAAACAAAAAAAGACACACACAGTGGACAAAAGTGGCCAGGGTAATGATAACAATGGGGCATTTTTAGCACAAACAACCTTGCGACATAGAACTTCACACAATCAGACTACTGTGCCTTTATACAAACTGGCCCTACACACAAACCATTTTGTTCAATTGGAACGAACCTTGCAATTACCCTATTACACAGTAAAGAAATGGCTTCACATAAACATTTTGTTCTCCAACTTCTAAATAGAAACATAGACCAGAACGTGTTTACCTCTATAGGCCTGTCAATCAAACTGTAACTTCACACTCGCACTGTGTCAGAACTGATGAATATCACTGAGTAATTCATATCCTAACACCTAATCCGTTGCACCACGTGTGCACGAACAGATAATGCAGGACACAACTAGAATTTCGCGGTTCTAGGCCCCTTCGTCGCTCGCTATATTCAAAGGAATATAAGCTGTGGGCCACGCCATGACCTTTGACCTTGGCATAATGGACCTTTGACTTCAACAACATATGAGGGATCCCTTGGTGCACTTACGACACAAGTTTGGTGTTCTGATTGAACTTCAACTTTTCAATGGCAAAAGGCTAATTTTACATTTTTAGCCTATTTTTCAATTGACCTCATATGGCCTTTGACCACGGCACATGACGTTTGACCTCATCACCATAATGGTGCACCTATGACACAATTTGGTTCCCATTGAACTTCAACTTTTCAATTGAGATCAATTTTTTTAAAATTAATGCAATATTTAAAACAACACTTAACATTTGCATATTTTTCACTTCACCTCACATGACCTTGACCTTGGCATTTGACATGTTGACCTCCCACATATAGGGATCCCATGATGCACCTAGACACAGTTGTTCCAATTGAACTTCAACTTTTCAAATGAGGTTCATTTAAAAACACAAATCACATTTTAGTGACCACACACACCATACACATGCACAACGATTGCTAGTGGTCCTCCAGCTATAGTTTTGGCAGCCCACAAAAAGAGTGATTTACAAGGTCTGTCCCTTTCGTTCCAAGGCAAAAATGTAAACAGTACCAGACCTCATCCCATATCGTCACCCTATCCATCTTGAAGTTCAATAGCTATTCAGAACCATCCCACCACACCATTACAACACCCTCCACACATTGTTTTGTGGCCATCTTATTAAAGGTAGATGCATAATATCAGCCTTTTTTTCTGTGTGTTTTGTTAGAAAGGTTTGCTGTAACTCAAAACCTCTGCTCGTGGTGAAGAATCACTTTCATACGTCATAAATTGCCCAATGTTTTGTCATGCTTGTGCATTCTAAGGTATGATACAAATAGGCACATGTTCACTTCAAATCAAGTTTATCCATTTGTCTACTCCATATGGATAGGAACCTTATGTGAAAATGCTGATATTAACATTGTACTACTCTTTGGAGGAAGTTGAGATCGACGAAGTGAGTTAGGTAGACTAGGCAAAGGTGTACGTAGTATTTGCAGAACTCCACATCCGTTAATTGAACAACAGTGTTAAAGACATAATGTGGAGTTATGCAAGCCTTAGCAGAACTAGGTCTGACCCCGTTGAAAGAATAACTCCGTCAATAATAGTCATTTTCCTTTAAATAGGTCTCATGACTTGTCGGTACACCATCGGTAACAGCGCGGCCCTAGTTGAATGACTGATTATCACCACGGGACAGATGGCACGGCCGGCCGAGAGTAGAGACGACTCTGGAATAATCATCTCTCACATTTACTATCTCGGTATATCATCGTCACGCAAAGACCACACATCTATTACGGAAATCGACTGATTCCCGAGTACCACCGGTACGCCTTATCAATAACTCGGATCATCATCAATAGGGTTTAATACGTTTTGAGAATTTCACCGTGCCCCCGACACGGCAGTCGCCCCCATCTCATTATCATACAGGCATACCATCTGTAGAGCACGGGCACAGGGTTGAGCTTAGAGTTGTTTATCATTCCCAAATGCCATGGGGAATAATGCCATCCTGATTGGTTAGTAGTGTGAATATCACATGAACTGAGCAAGAAAAGTGCTTCCCGTTGATTAGACTGCAAGGGCGTCGGATCACTTGAATGAAAGAGCGTCAAAAGCCATGGCTGGATTTCTTTAGACTTATGAGGTGAGGGGGGCGGGGCCCGTCGGACTATCACCGTTGAAAATCTTCCAATTCCCTGTAATGGAAAGGGTGGATTGACCAGCCAATCGGAAATAATCACTTAAACCACCTGGGTTAACTTCAATACCGGCCTTTAGCTTGAATACGGCATGAGTGGCTGACGGGTAGCCTATAACATTCTGAACTCCTCCGTGGCCACCGTCGTACACATCGCCTGGAGACAATCAAAGGTAGATCTTGTGTACTCTTGAACTTCTTAGGTTGAGAGGTCCGGGGTAGAGAGTCTTCACCGGCGGATGACCCGGAGGGAGATGCCCCGACCGGAGAAGGTAAGTCTTTAGCGGGCTTATCCTTATTCTCTCGATTTCGTCTCCCTATATACCTCCAATTCATCAAAGTACTCGGAATCTTCAATTCCTGACCCCCTTTGGTAATGTTACAAGGACTTATTTCTTGAACACTTTCTACATTTCACACAAAGCTCATGCGGATCCTTGTCCTGTCTTCAAAGGAACTCTTGCATGCTGTACTTACGTAGGGGGAGCTAAAACTGGCCTAAGGAATAAGCCCACTTAATACCCGGCTAGACGAGCAGCGCGAAACACATGGGCCTGAGTCTCGCGGGGCAACCATGTAGATTGGATAACACAGTTATAATATATATCGATACTTATGTCAATCAGCTTCCAATTCTGAACTGCTGAATTCTGAACCTCCGATCGTCGATCTTGAAAGTTCTTCAAAACACCAGCAACACCATCATCCAAACTTACGATCAGCCGTAGATAAGTAGACTTATATCAGATGATATAGATCTTAGTCTCCAATAACACGGCGATGATGGGGAAAAATTTTATGTGTTTAAATCCTAGTAAAAAATTAACATGGCGCCCCTACTGAACACAAAAAAGAGGCAAAGGATTCTGGTCGCCAGTGACGACATATGGTTGGGCTTACCGAGCTAGCATGGGACCGCTACAAGGCTGGGCGCCCGAAATTTTTTATGGCAGTAGGTTCTGCTGGCTTTTTTGAGCACAAAAAATGCACTAGTTGGTATTTCGTAATGTATAGAGAATGCATAAAATAGAATTGTAAGACAAAAAAACCACATGGACAAAAGTGGGCCATGGTATTAGTACAATCATGTTAGCACAACAACGCTTGCTACATAGAACTTCACACAAAATAGACTACTGTGCCTGTATACAAACTGCCTACACAAACCATTTTGTCTCAATTGAACGAACCTTGCACTTACTATTTACACAGTAAAGAAAGGGCTTCACATAAACATTGTTGGATTTCCCCAGCTGCTATAAATATAAACATAGACCAGAACTGTGTTTACTCTATAGGCCTGTCAATCAAACTGTACTTCACACTCGCACTGTGGTCAGAACTGAATGAATATCATGGAGTATGCATAATCCTACATCCTATCCGGTGCACCATGTGTGGCACAACAGATAAATTGCAGGACACAACTAGAATTTCGCGGTTCTAGGCTTTCGCGCTCGCTATATTCAAAGAATATAAGCTGTGGGCCACTCCATGACCTTTGACCTTGGCATATGACCTTTGACCTCAACAACATATGAGGGATTCCTTGGTGCACCTATGACACAGGTTTGGTTCTGATTGAACTTCAACTTTTCAATTGAGGCTAATTTTACATTTTTAGCCTATTTTTCAACTTGACTTCATATGGCCTTTGACCACGGCACATGACGTTTGACCTCATCACCATATGAGGGATCCCATGGTGCACCTATGACACAAGTTTGGTTCCAATTGAACTTCAACTTTTCAATTGAGATCATTTTTTTAAAAATTAATGCAATATTTAAAAAACTTAACATTTGAGCATATTTTTCAACTTCACCTCACATGACCTTTGACCTTGGCATATGACATTTGACCTCATAACATATGAGGGAGCCCATGATGCACCTATGACACAAGTTTGGTTCCAATTGAACTTCACTTTTCAAATGATGGTCAATTTAAACACACAAAAATCACATTTTAGTGACACAAAACACATCCATACACATGCACAACGATTGCTAAGTTGTCCTGCCAACTATAGCTGGCAGCCCAAAAAGAGTGATTACAAGTCTGTCCCTTTCAGTCAAGGCAAACTAAACATACCAGACTCATCATACTCGATCACGCCTATCAATCTTGAAGTTCAATAGCTATTCAGAACCATCCACCTACAACCATTACACAAGGCCCTCCAACATGTTGTGGGCCTATTATTAAAGGTAAAGATGCATAATGCGCTTTTTTCGTTTTCTGTGGTTTTGTTAAAGGTTTGCAGTAACGCAAACCCTTTCTGGAAGAATCACGTTCAGAAGTCATAATTGCCCGCAATGTTTTGTCATGCTTTGAATGATACGGTATGATACCAAATAGGACCATGTGCACTTCAAATCAAGTTATCCAATGTGGCGACTCCATATGGATAGGACTGATGATGAACAGTACTGATATTAACATTGTAATACATTTTTGAATGAGATGACATATATAAATTGTCACACAAAACAAACCACCCAAAATCCATGTTTAAACAGACTATTTCAGGTCACACTTCCACTCTCAGGCCCATACACAGAAAGGTTGGGTTACACCTTCCATTCCACAAACAGTCAAAAGGGTCTACTTTTTTGCTGATCTTGTTTTGGTAAAATGGTCTTAAAATTCCAAACATTTGATGACAGGCACTTTTTGTGATGAGATTTTACAGTAATGTGCAACTGAGCGTATTGGTTGGGGAGAGGAGATTAGTGCGAGGGCACTTCTACCAAAACGGGTCTTACTTTTTGAAGTCCTGCAACCTTTCCTCACACCACATAAAATGAATACCCCTGGTTGCCAGTCCCTTTTGTCATCATGGGCCACTGCCAGTTCCCCAGAACTTGCGCTAGAGAAGACAAAATCCGACCACCAAATGATGGTCGAATGTCCTCCATTACTGGGGGGCCTCCAACCCAAAACCTACCCAACCCAAAATCCTTTGAACGTCGGGACCACACGCTTGATAATTATAATTCCAAGCTACCTTATCTGCACATTTGGGTGAATTCAAGAAGGATGCACCCGCCTGCTTGGCCAGTTAGGTGTTGGTATGTGCGAAATCGGATTGGTGTATAAAACTGACTCTGTAACGTAAGTCTAAAGCCTGCTAACATCATCTAAACACTGCAGTTCTAAAATACGATCTTATCTAACACTAGCGGGCTCCCGCTACTAGCTAATTGGGAGCGATCACTGAATAGAGCGATCACTGAAACAGAAGTGATCACTAATACTACGGTGACACCACCTCAAACTCCCATAATAAATTAACCCGAGTCACAAATTTTCTAACACTTTTAATAACTCAAGTTCCTTTAGTTCCCGTCCTGTAGCTCATGTAGGTACCATTTTCTAAGGAAACGTCAATCTTTAATCCTGCAAAAACTTTCTAATTTTAATCATCTTCTTTTCAAAACTACTTCCCCGTGTCATAATCCGGAGTTTCCTCCGTCATACCAGAACCAAGCGAAATAATGACATTATACCCTCCTCTGCTTCTTTCTTCCAGTTTTTCTTTCTTTTCACAACTGCATACTCAACACCTCTCCTCTACAAATTACTTTTTCTATACTATTTCGGCTCCCTCAACCATCTCTCCTCTCCCCTCTCTCCTCTCACTCTTTTTTTTTTTTTAATAATTTAAATTAACGTTTTCTCTCTCATTCTCTCTCTCATCCGTCACCCCAAGACCCTTACAAAATTCTTTTTAAATACCTCTGTCGCTCTCTTTTTTCTTCTTTTATTCCTTCTCTGCTTTTTTTGCCTGTTTTGTTGTTTACGTTTCACTTCATTCTTTTTTTCTTCTTTTTCTCTCATCTGGGCCCCCCTCCTCTTTCTCTCATACTCTGTCCATTATTCTTTCCTCTTGTTTTTTCTCCTTTTCCCTCTTTATAAAAACCATCTCTCCCCCTCTCTTTTCTATATCCCTCATCATTTTCCCTTTCTACAATTACGTTTTCCTCTCTCACTCATTCCATCTCTCTTTCTTGACCCACCCTCCCTTTCCCTCCTCTGCGCCCTCTTTTTTTTCTCTCTCTCCCTTTCAACATTTCCCCTTATCCCCTTTCTCTCCTGAACCCCTCTCTCACTTTTTCCTCAGTTGCCTCTCTCTCTAAACTCTTTCCAGTGTCGTACAGACGGGATGCGTAGCACAGGCGTATAGACGATCATGCTAATCATATGCGCAGCGCGGGCCGTGACATGCACAACGATGCGTTCATGGCGCGCGTGAGTAAGTTCTGATTGGGCGAACACAGCCGGTGCTACGATGGAAAAAGAGAAACGCAATAACATAACCCAATCCGAATGCGCTAAACCCATCAAAGTTGCGTTTTTAAATAATATAGTTACACAGCAAGCCATACATTCATCAAACAAACATTTTATCAGAGTTAAATCTGCTTCTGTGATCATTCATACTCACCACACCATAGATTTTTGCCTTGATTTTTTTCTCTTCCCATTCTCCTTTTCTTGGATTGTTTCACTTCTCGCTTCAATTTATCATCAATGAGTTTGCTCTGACTCAGAGGCACTGTCACTATCACTTGTACTGTCAAAGCAATATATATGCCCATGGAAATTGTTTGCTTTTTCCAGGTTTAATGCATTTTCTCCTGGTACTTGTAAGTGGCGGGTAAGCTTTACATTTACAGACTGCTCCATGACTGACAAACATTTTACTCTACTTAATAAATTAAAGGGTTACAAAACTGTTCACATAGAGTACTAATAGCACAAAGGAACTGTCAACTGATGGCTAAATCAGCCATATTTTTAAAGATCATCAAAAATATTTTTTTTGGCATTTTTGTACTAAGTATAGTTTTCCTAACATATCCTGCAAGTAAATAAACCAAGCAACCTGAGTCATATTCACACAGTCCCAACTCCAAGGTTTTGAAACTCTGGAGGTAACATTAAAACCAATTATCTTACTTCATTCCAATTTGGGTCCACCGATGGCTGAAATCAATCCCTTCCGACTAGTCTCCTTCTCATATCGTAGTGTAGAACCGGAAGTCAACATACAGGAAGCTGTGGCCTTTTGCGTGTGTGCTATTCAAAACAGGAATTTGTGTCAACAAAGAGACCTTATGAGGTCCCTCCACTCCCTATTCTCCAAAGCTGCACAACGGACATGGCACTCTAACACACTACTCCGGTATCGAGTTTGAGCTTTGCCCCCAGTTTTTTTTTTAAGTGGGCATAAAGACCCCGCTAAAGACCCTCAAAACCACTCCGGAGTAGAAAACTCTGAATGCGTCGACACGTCAAAAATCCCCTATCGACACTCCAGAGTTTTGAAACTCAGAGTTCTGCCTTCATGTGGATACTACTCTTTTAAGGATAAACCAGATATTTGT
>JAMKCH010063411.1:0-46832 GCA_023653785.1 Ophioderma brevispina
ACAGAACCATCCTATTTTGATATCAGTACACACAAGGGCAAACATGTATTCAATAAAGGACATTCAGTGAATGCCTCCACTAAAGACATGGTCAATCTCGCTGCATATTATTTTCAACACTGACTTGGGAGGGGATAGGGAGGGGGAATAAAGTGACAATGCACTTTAAGCCTATATCCCTTAACATAGCTGTCAATATTAACAAGTGTTCCAATGGCTTATAGAGGCACTGGCATATTTTCACAAAATGTGAAATTTCTTCAATTTGCTTGCAAATGATAGTTTAGGCCATTGAGAAAAGAGACATTTTACACATAAAAATAACAAATGTGTCTATTACATGAATATCATAGACTCATACTTATTGATATTAAAATCACAAAGGTCACAGACTGGTCAAACAGGGTGCATGCCACAGGAATCAACTCCAACGCATGTTTTTTTGTGTTAAACGGCATTCCCATCGTCTCTGATTAAATGTCGCCAGAGTCATTTTATTATAAAATCATTCTGTTTACCCATAAGGGTGCTGGTTTGGTCTTAATTATTCCAGGTGAGGGCTATTATATGTATATAAAAGCTTTACAACAATGCAAAAATATCAATTTCGAAAAATCTTGAAGGTGCACTATTTTTCAAATGTGCCAATGTCTTGATCTTTATGAATAACTCATGATGTTAACTTTCACTTGCATGTTGATGATACTCAGCTGTTCTGTGAGTTTAATCTAAAGATTCCAGGTGATTGTGAGCATGCTCTTCAAAAACTTTCAAGCTGTATATCTGACATAAACACCAAGATGTCCAAAAACATGCTGCAGATGAATCGAGAAAAGACAGAAGTGGGTAACACCTCTGTTCCTGCATCTGTGTGTAAAGAACATTGGGTTATGTTTGATTCTACCTGAGTATGTCCAATCAGATTAGTGCTATCTGTAAGAGTGTAAATTACCATATTTGTAACTCATGACATTTTCGTAGGTCCCGGGGGGCACTCAACTTTTTTTCTGGTAGGGATGTGCAGCCCCGATTTCCGAACTTGGGGGCTTGTGAACTGTTTTTGTCTCTGAAAGTAGGGGCTTGGGAACTGAAATTTTGAGAAATTTGCAAGCTTGGGAGCTGAAATTTGGCTAAAATTCAGCTTCTGAGGCCAACATTTTCTGAAAAGGGGACCTTAAGAAATGAATTATGCTTCAACTGGGGGTCTTGGGAACTGCTGGAAAGACGCGAGAAGGGAGGTCTTAAGGGCCGCACATACCCGTACTTCTTCCAATGTCAGTGCTCCCACCCCCCGAGTTGTAGGTTTATCACTTTGCATGCTTGCAACCATGCTGTATGATCTTTGGTCTTGTCCTGCATTGACTGTGAGTTACTATGCATACGGCACCAATGAAATAGATCTCAAAAGTCTCCAGCACTTGCAAAAATAAAGCTGTGCATTTGGTGTTTGCATGCGGTTGTAACCAGAGTTTATCGCAACTTTCGATCACTCTTTACTGGTTGCCTCTTAAGGAACGTATCAGATATAAAATCCTAATTTATGTGTATCAGTCTCTTCATGGATTTGTTATGCAAAGGTCTGGTGTAACCAGACCTTTGCAAATGGGGGGGGGCAGAAGGGGTGCCAAGGCATTTTTTGAGGGGCTGAATTTGGGTCCTTCTCCATAGACACTGTACGAAGGGTCAATTTATTTGGGGGGCTGGTGGGGAGGGGAAGGGTTCTGAGCTGAGGAGGCACATGCCCCTTTCCCCTGCTGGTTATGCCACTGCTTACTGATGGTCTAAATTTGTATAATGTGTTGGACATGTAATTGTGATGGTACAAGACGAAGACTAGGGTCTTCTTCTGATGTTACAATGTTTGTTATACCTCATAATAAGCGTAGATTTGGAGACAGATCATTCTAAATCATTGTTCCTAGGCTCTGGGAAAAAGCTTCCCATTAATATTAGAGAGGCGCCTCCACCAGTGTCTTTAAGTGGCTCCTGAAAATATTTAACTTTGGATTTGTTAGTTTTCCTTATTTTGCTGAATGTCATGTTGTGTTGTAAGGTACTGTGTTCCTTGTAGAGCACCATATTGCATTTATTATTATCAAATTGTAATGAAAATTCTTCTGATGGGTAAAACTAAGGTTGCAACAATAGCATACATCATCATAATTCGCAAGGGTTCTTTATCTTAAAGAGGCACTGGCACATTTTGAAAAATAGTGCGCCCTCAAGATTTTTTTTTCAAAATCGATATTTTTGCATGGTTGTAAGGCTTTTATATACAAAAGCTCTCACCTGAAATGAGTAAGATCAAATCAGCTTCCTTATGGGTAAACAGAATGATTTTGAATTTAAAGTCGCCGGCGACGTTAATTCAGCAGAGATGAACATGGCGTTTAAAACAAGAACACACACGCAACGCCATAGGCATGTTTCCCACGCTATTATGCACTCTGTTTTGATTGGTCTATAAACCTTCGTGGTTAATAATCAGTGAGTAACTAGTCACAAAGTCTATGTAGTGTATAAACATTTGATTGATTAAAGTTAATGGAAAACTTAAGTTGGCCTACAATTACCATTACCTGGATGCCTTTATCCTCATATCAATGGTCCCTATTCTGTTTTGGGGTAATGTTATTTTTATGTGTACAATATATCTCTGTTTCTTCTTTCCAATGGCCGCTAGATTATCATTTTAGAGTCAAATTGAAGAAATTGTCTATTTTTGTGAAAATGTGCCAGTGCCGCCGTTTTAATGAGAAAAGGATCCACGTGGCTCAAAACGTTTATTTCTGATGGCTATGTAACAGATGATCAATATATACTGCTGATGATGAGCACAAGGTGTACCTAAAATAATAAAACTTAAACCAATTTAATGAATAATACGCGAGTAACAGGTCAGTCCAAAGGCACCTCAATGTCCCCCCGAATCGAGTCGTGAGTGGAAGAGAGAACGTTGCCATCACTCACGGACAACAGAATGTCACCCAAGACTCCTATTTTTACAGTCATAATACTATAATGCATACCTTGAGTACTTTTGTGATAGTCATGAACAATATGGTTCAAGGACAGAATGTAATGTTGTCCACAAGAGCTAAGAAATAGCATTTTCACACCCGGATTGCAACTGAGCATCTGTCACATGCATGACCACAAGGTCAATTTATTGTGCTATCAAACAATCATTTTGCAATACATGCAGAAATGAAACCTGAAATTGATAATATTTAACTGGTCTGACAAATTTGTAGCCTATAGCCTTTTTAATGTTACTCATACATATCTGTCTTCCGACCTCATTGGATGCTATACAGATTTTCCCCGGAAGAGCACCAAACGCAGGTATCAATTTTGCCATGACCGTCCAATTGGCCGCCAGGTTCTTCCAAAACCTCCACACTTTGTCTAAATTCCTTCATGGCTTGAACAGATAAAGATAAACATCAGAATATTACAAAATTTCAAGGCATTTTCCGACCTCACCAATCACCTTCTACAAAGAAATACCTAATCATGACGTAGACGCATGAATAATAATCTAGCCTGCCAAAAAATACCCGAAAAAGTAACTTCTACCGATCGGCGCATAAATACACATACAATTACAAATTTTACAAATGCAAATCGAACCCACAGCGGATCTTTATCCCGTATCTGGCTGACACTCACCTTGAACATCAAGTCTGCTACAATACATTAACACTTCCGCCAATCGAGACCCCAAGCGGATCTTATAAAAGATTTGCGGATAAAATACACAGTACAATTAAAATTTAACCAGTCAATCTGAGACCCAACGCGGGTATTATATCGATCTTCTGGCACACTACACCAAATCAAATAGCAACATTTACCAGCCACATTGAGATCCGAAGCGGAACCTTATCGAATTGCCGACCTTCTATACCATATATAAAACCTCAAATTTACCAGCCAAAATCGTAGAACCCGAAAGCGGATCTTTATAGACCGATCTGCTATAATTTATTGCTCTGAAGGTATCCCAATTGATTACCATTGAACATAAGTTACGTAACAACCTTTATCAGCCCAATTGAGATCGAAGCGAGACCTTATAAACACCTATCTGGTTCTGCCGACACTCTATACCATATATAAAACCTCAAATATACCAGCACATCGAGACCCAAAGCTGATCTTATACCGATCTGCTATATTATTACGCTGAAGTACCCACTTGAAATTGCCAATTGGACCTGCCAATCGAAACCCAAAGCGGTCTTGTACCGTCGCAAATCTATTTCATTTATCCTGGCCAAATCGAAACCCAAAGTGATCTATTACCGAGCTGCAAATACTTTATAACACCATATAATGTATACCATTTAACGCTCTTGCCGAGTCGAGTCGAAAACCGGATCGTGAACCAACAGCACTTACCAGAATATCGGCATACTGGTACATGCACACTAATTTCTTTACCCAATTTAAAATTTGCAATCGCGGACCCAAGCGGATCTCATACCGAACTGCAAATATAGATATTAATAGTTGTATGTTAAGAATGTATTTGGGAATGTTTAACTCAATTAAAAACACAGCAGCCCCATATGTATGGCAAAAAGGATGCCACATTGGAGGGAAGGGCGGGTAATTTTCGAACAACGACCACAAACGCCGCATTTGCTGAAAACAGATGCATTGTGAAAACACCACGCACTACGATGAGCCAGAACGCTGCCAGATAATCAATGCGTCAGTGGCAACCCAATACAATACCTGACGAACCGTTGGCGCTTTTAATGCACCTATTGAACTACAATATCGAACGGCAAAATTAAATTACTGCCTTGCACAGACTGCGACAACAAACAATTCCTTTATTAGCAACCATGTTGACACCCGTTTTGTATTACGTGCTCTCATAAAACATACTATAAAGGACTGCGAATCAGGTGATATTAAGAGAGCTGTGCATTATCCTCTCCAGGGACCATGCATTTTCATTGTATTGTTTGAAAATGGGGGGGGGGGGGCTGATTTGAAGTGCACAAACGATTACCTTTCCTGTGTTACAGAGTGACAAAACCATAATTTTATGGTTAAATGGGACTTAACCCCTATTGAATTTAGGCTGCACTCAACTGTATTTGGCAGTTTGAAAAGCTAATGTGTCTACATTTCAAATAGGTAACCCACTTGCATAAAGTTTTAAATAAAAACCTGAAATTTAGGGCACATTAAGGGTACTTTTTTCTTACAACTCTGAGATTCTGAGTCTTTCGGCAGTTCCTGATGTTAATGGAGTAATAACTTAAGTTAATGTACTTTTTAGCCAATTTTTTTGTGTACAGAAATTTTTAAAAATTTTCTTCATTTTAATTTAATGCACAAGTTGTTCTATTCGAGGAATCTCTGAAGTATAATTTAACTATTACAGTTGATCATATTCCTTGCATGTCCTTTTATATTCATGGCTCCGTGTTGCATCACCCCCTGGGGTTCTTGGGTTTTGGTCGGGTACCCATGCTCGTTTGTTCCAAAAAAAGAGGGACTAGCTGCAAATGCGGGACACCGCTAGGGGTATCAAATTCCACAATACGCAAGTCTAGTCCCGCTATGGGTAGCAAAAAAGTCAGGTAAATTTGTGACTGGCCTCACTGAAAAACATGGAAAATTAACTTTAACCTGTAGTAAATAACCCTGCAGCGTGTAAATTTTCTTACCGTAGTACAAGTGTTCTTTTTCTCCTATCCTCAAATCTGGTTCTTACAGGTTTTTTTTAATTCACGTACGGTATTGAAAGCTGGTCCCGCTAGGGGTATAATTTTTACCGCAAATTGGTCCGTTTTGGGGTATATTTTCACTTCACCGAACGGGGTATATTTTAACTGAATACTGGCCCCGTTAGGGGTATATCTTTCACTGAAAATTTGGTCCCGTTAGGGTCACTTTCATAACCCTGGAACGAAGGCACTGTGGGTACCCAACAAACCTTTGAGAACCCCCCCGTTTGCATCACTAAGTGCATACAAATATACTCCAGAAGGAAACCAAGCAAAATAACTGTTCATGCAACCGAAAATAATCATATACCATGGTGAGCACGACAATGCTACCTTTAGAAACCATATGGCAGACAATTGCAGTTGGATGTGAAATGTATAATTCTTTTATTCATGAAGCAATTGCACAAAGGAGTTTCATTAATTTTTATTCTTTTCTATGAGCCGGCCAGGATATGGGAGTGTTGGGGAAAAAAAGAACCGGATGTGCGCTTGGCCGGATTTGATCCGGCAACCTCCGTATAGCACCCAGTAGCGCCACCAGACCAGAGGGGGCAGCTTCCCCCATTGGGAATTTTGCCCCAACCACCTTGTGGAATTAGTGCAGTTCTGCACATGTGCCAATATAACAGTAAAAGCACCATAGGTCTATTGTACTAACCCACTTCAATGTAGGGCCTATGCTTTCCCCCTTCCCTGAAAATGTTCCCCCCCTGCAAAAAAATGAGGTAACCAGGGGTGGATCCAGGATTTGAAAAACATCAAAATTACTGGGGGGCTGAAAGGCTAAACTTGTCCAAAATGGGCTGATTTTGCGAAATTTTTGCAGAATTACCGGGAGGCGCGCGCCCCCTCCCTAGATCCGCGCCTGGTAACAACCCACAGTTGGTAGAAGAACTACCGATTAAATCGATGAAATGTGGCCATCAATTTTCAAGTGGAAAGCATCAGAATGGTATATTTACATATACAAAATTGACAATAATATAAATTTTCAGGAAAAAATTAATAAAAAATCATCTTTGTCTACCGGGAGAACTAAATACACAAGTACATATATGTCTCCTGTACAAATGTAAAAAGTGCTTAATATTAATATAAATAAGTGCTTAATTTTAATATCAATCCATGCACCTGGTATCTGCAGTGGTACTAATGATTCATGGTACCACTGTCAGACAGACAAGCTGATAGGGGCATCGTTAAAGACACTATCAGTGATTCTCTCACAAAAAGAGTCAAAATATTTGAAATTTGCAGGAATACCTTGGAGTGGACCTACGTCACATCACAGTGAAAACAAAGGGGAAGCCCAGGGAATCCCCGGGAATCCCTGTATACATCGTGGTGAAAACAATGTGCACAAAATCAAAAAGTACGATCACTGCACTTCACAGGACACTACACTTTCAGCAAAATTTTGCCAAAGCCCTGGATGTCTGCTTCTAGCTGTAGCTTGAAAGTGTAGGATAGGTCTGCAGAATTCCCATAAGCAGGGCCGTACACAGATTTTTTGGTGGGTATGGGACTTCAAAAAAGTGGACCTTTTATGGTAAAAGTGGACCTTACCCCCCCTAAAATAGTTCTTTAGGCTGAGTTCACATAGAAGTATATGGTATACGGTATTCGCTATACGGGCATGGCGAGTCGCACAAGGTAGCAGGCGCGTCCTACTCGTTCTTTTGGCGTCGATGAAATGGATACTTCAAAACAAAGAAATCCTATTGTTTGTAACTTACCTTATTCAACCAAAGCACACAAATTGTTTATAGGGGAAATTCAGAACACCTGAACACCATCAGCCACATCCGAACAAAACAAATAGTATACTCCTATGTGAACCCAGTCTTATGGACTTTTTAACTCTCCCCCAGCAGATCTTTGATAGTTCCTTTAGCTGCACTGAAAATGAGTGTGGGAGAACACAGACTATAAAGCCTAAGCATAGGAAATATCGCTGTCTGTGATATAATTTCCATATTGCAAAGGCAATATGCTAAATTGACACTCACAATAAACAAATAAAAATGATATTCCAATTTTAAAAAAGAATACACTTAAAGGTATAAGCTGTAATTTACTAATCCAGAACATCAAAAAATCATAAAAATCCATGTATTGGTTTTTTGTTACTGGCATGGATGTGCTAATATAACTGTGAGTCGTTGACTTGAAATCTATATATGTACATTTTATCTGATACTGGGATTTTTACTGGTGCTCATAACAATTCTGACTTGAGGTTAAGAAGCATTTCCATAAAATGTTACAGATTCTGAAGTGTGATATTATGCACCATGACTTGTACAGTTTGCTTACAAACACATACATTAATATTGATTGTTGTTTATTCTGTATCCATGTGTACCAAAATCAGCTGTTTAGTGTACATTCTGGGTCACCATCACTGCATAGCCATTTGCTGCATGGGAAAAGTATGACAAATTTCTCAAATATTTAATTTGTAAAAAATATTTAGTGATTTTCCCCACATTGAAGTAGTTTATTGGAATTGTACACACTTGTCTGTCATTTATAAGCTAATATAATAAATTTCTACATTTTTTATCCTCTTGCTTTATTGCTAGTACACAGAGAGATTTTCCATAGTACAGAGTAGACACTGATTACCTACCAACTAGAAGTACACGAGCAGGCCAGAATCTGTGCATTTTTTGCCGCGTAGACAGAGTGTGTACACACACAGTGACTGTCTGCACTGTAGGAGAGTAGCTATGTCATGGTCAGTGGCAGTGCAAGACCTTTTTTGGGGGTGGGCAAACAGGGGCCAAAGTGAACTTTTTTTGGAGAAAAAGTGAAACTCTGGGGGAGGGCAAAATATCAAAAATATTGAGATTTTTAACCAATTTGGGGTCGAAATCGCTGATTTTTGCCAATATTTGGTGATTTTTTGCCCCAAATTGCTGATTTTTAAATATTTTTTTAGATATTTCTGCCACATATTTACATTTTTATTATATAATCTGCAAGTTAGAAGTATTTGAAAAGAAGTCATGCAAGTAAGTACAAAGGTTTTTACAAGGTCAAGAAGATGCAGCGCTGTTTATTTTGGCTCAAATGAGGTAGAAATTAAGCATGAAACCTAGAATCAGGTTTGCAGCTGACATCGATTTTGCAATATGATTTCTTTATGAGCCAGCTAGAATAGCAAGCGGGCTGCTATTCAATGCACACATTATAATTCATATAAATTAACCTACCATTGATGTCTGATGCCCATGTGTAATAGCAGAGATCCTGGAGGATGGGCGATATATCTCTCCCACCTTTTGAGCTGGGTGATGGTCAATGTAATCAAACTAATCATTCCCCAACTTTTTCATATCTTTGTGCAGTTACCGGCGTATCCAGACCTTGGTTTTTTGAGGGGGACCCGTGGGCGGAAGGACCTCTAATAGCCTAAAATAAGCTGATTTTGCATGTTTTGGCATGAACCCCCAGGGGCGCACGTCCCGAAAGCGAAAAAGATGTTTGGGATGAATTCAGTATTCTGCCATCACATCTTTCAAAATGCAGTTTATTCTGTTGAGGCTGCCGAATGCAGGGTGGTTGCAAACTACAAAATTCTTTCCAGATGTTTTTGTAGTGTATTAATTCAAAATTGTGGTATTTATGAGTCAGAGTTTGGCAGCATTTTGTACTTAAATTGCTGTAAATCCTAGGAGTTTCCAAGGTCTTTTCCCCCTGGACCCTGCCCCAGCAGGGGGCTTTGCCTGTGGACCCTACCAGGGGCCTGCTTCCCACCAGGAGCCCTTAAGCAGGTCCCTGGATCTCACACTGCTAGTCTCATGCTTCTCACATTAAACACATTGTTATCATGCCACTTCTGATCCCCCCCCCCCACTTCTTACAACAGATCTTTGCCCCTGACCATGTGGACTCAAAACAACAAAAGTCACGGCATTAAACCAATTCAAGAAAAAGCATGTGGAGATTCAGTATCAACTTACATGATTCGTTTACGGATGAGGATGAAGACTACACCAACGCCCACAACAATCAGTAGAATCATAGCTACAGTCACACCTACTGCTATTCCAGTAGAATCACCTGCAGAAAAGAGAACACCAAGGTAAACCTACAGTGTACAGAGCATGAGTATATTCTATTTTGAAAGAAAACAAGTAGTTGTGCTATGGATTTTCTCTCCCATTTGCTACATTTTTCTTTTCAGCATTACAGTTTGCTACAACTTACAATTCAAATGATGCTCATGATTGGTATATACCCAAAGATAGTTTGTAACAAAGTCAACAACTTTGATCAATCATAAAGGTGCAACAAGAGATTTCAAGGCATTCATACTTGTAGTGGTTTCATATATATTAGACACTAAATAGATTTCTTACCTTTATTTGGCTACAGAAATGTCTTAAAAGTGAAAACAAAAGGTGATGTATATACTCCTATTTCAATATAAAACATAAGCTGAATTGCCTATTTTCTCCTATAGGAAATTAGAAATTTCACAATTTTTGTACCAAAGAAATCATTCTCAGCTTAATCCTTTCAGATGGGGATATTTTTTTAAAGAAAGCTTTACATCAGTGCAAAAAAAAAAAATCAGAATTTTCACATTTTTAGGAACACCCGTTATGTGAAATCTCTCATTGCACCTTTAATAAGGAAACTTTTGCAATAAAGAAACATTTACTAAAAGAAACTTTTACCAACTTAATGTGTTTCCTTTCTTTGATACGGGAATGTTTGTGATTGGTGTACTAAAGACCCGGGAAAATGAATAACATCAACAAGCCTGTTTGAAAATTCACTCTCAGTCAATCTTCTTCTTCTTAGTGTATCCACTAGTCATTGGTAATGGCTTGTAGTGGTGTCAGGATTTATTCAACTGAGTAAGCTGATCCAGGGCCGTGTGTATCCATGATACGGACGCTCCTAACATGGCCTGCTTTTGAGACTGGGGCAAATTGGGAACAGTCGGGTTTACACCCGACTCTTATTCGACACTGACTGCGATGTACATGTACAGTTGTGACTCTCTGTACACTGGACCGATGGCTTAATGTCCCCTCGAAGGACGAGATGCTTTCATGATTCATTTGCCCAATTCCAAGTGAACCATGGAGGAGAGCAGTATTCTGTATTTAATCAATAGCTTGTATACAGATTAAATCCAGAATTGAACACCCGAATAAATCCCAGCAAGTGACCCCACTGGGATTCGAACCCGGGATTTTTTTGTTGATTTTGCACCACAGGCAAGCACCCTAACCGCTACGCCATGCTCTCCCTAATCTCAGTCAATGAACATCAATGAAGTCTGCATTGAGCCATTTAAATGGAATGGCCTAATTTAATTATCAAAGATTTTCATCTTGATTGGATGACTTTGACCCCAAACTCACATCTGTAATGTTTTGCACCAATTTTTCAATCTGTTTTGATGTGAAAGCTAAAGATGTGATTTTGTGAGCCCTATAGAATACTGTGTAAAATTAATATGGATCAACTCAAAATGGGGTGGAGCTAACAGAAGACTAACCCCCTACTGTAGCTTTCACTGCATTGGCAGATGCGAGGCCTTGGGTTAGGAAAACAGAGAGATGCACCAGGGGTGCAAATTCGTGTGTGAGGGTTTGCAGAGAATAAAATTTACTACACAAACCAGAGCATCAGACTGATGCCAGTGGAGTGGCCTATAATAAGCTTTATTTTAAAGCTAAGTTTTTGCTCATAAAAAATAGTTCCCTCCCGCTTCCTGCCTGATGCCACCCCGACCCCTCCCCAATGAATGGCACCAAGGTGAACATGAGGGCACCAAGGTCACATGAAGTCACAATGATCACACCGTCACCCCGTTCCCTCCCCAATGCACATTACCCTTGCTCCCCCTTCCCTGATGCAGCCCACCCAATGCATGTCTCATCGACGCAACCCAACCACTCCCGACGCACTCCAACCTACTCCCACACCCTAACCTCCCCCAAAAACCCCACCCTGTTCCCCTTAAAACTACCCCTTACCCTTAACTTACCCATCCCCACCTCCACCCTCCCCAACCACCACCTCCCCAACCCCTCATCCTTCCTCCTCCCTAACACCCCCAGCCTTCCCATGACATGGTGCTGTCATTCTGAGGTTCATGGGGTCACTGAGGGGTCATGGGGTCACCGAGGTCATATGGGTGGTCACCGAGGTCACCAAGGGACATGGGGTCACCAGGTCAAAGTGGGGTCACTAGGTCACATGAAGGACCACCCTGGTCACATGAGGTTCAAATCCACCATTTCTACCTGATGCACATCCCCGCTGCCTGATGTACCCGACCCCTCCCCAATGAATGGCACCAAAAGGTGGGACACAGGGGTTCCCAAGGGTCACATGAGGTCACAAAGATCAAAAAAACCCCCCCCGATGCACCCTCCCCAACTATCTACACATCTCCCCCTCCCCAACTATTACCCTTGCCTCCTCCCCCAATGCAGCCTTACCCGTCCCTCCCCGATGCACCCTTCCCCGATGCACCCCCCACCCCGACCGGCCCTCACCGACGCACACGACCCCTCACCGACGCACCCAACCCCTTCCCGACCACTCACACCTCCAAACACCAACTTCCCCCAAACCCAACCCTGTTCCCGCCTAAAAACACCCCTACCCTGCACTTCCCTCCCACTATTTTCCCACAACCCCCCCTTCCGCACCTTCTCCAGACATGGGTCACAGGTCAACATGGGGTCACTGAGGTCACAGGTCACCGAGTAACATGGATCACGAGGTCATAGGGGATCACCAAGGTCACCTGGGGTCACCAAGGTCACCTGGGGTCACCAAGGTCACCCTGGGGTAACCAAGGACACCTGCGGTCACTAAGGTCACTGGCGGTCACCAAGGTACATGGGGGGTCACCAAGGTCACATGGGGTCCCAAGGTCACATGGGTCACCAAGGTCACATGGGGTCAATGAGGTCAATTCACCCAACCCATCCCCTACCTGATGCCCGACCCACTATGCCTAAGGCACCAGACCCCTCCCCAATATGAATGCCACCAAAGGTGACATGAGGTCACAAAGATCACCGTACCCCCTCCCCCGAGTGCACCCTCCCCGTTCTACAAGCCCCTCCAAACACAGTAACCTTACCCTTTCCCCTCCCGGATGCACCCCTATCTCTCTAACGGCCGCAGCCGAGATGATGTTCACCATGTTAGCGCAAAAGTCCAGGTTTGTCATTTATGTTGGGGACGTCAGTAGGTGGATCCTGCTGGATGTCTCGGAGCAATCACATAAATGTAGTTAAAGGGGCGACGCCCTGTTTTTTGGCATGTAACTTCCAACATGTGACGTCTGAGACTACTTGGTCAACACACGCACGATGACAGGACGGCAAATCGTTGCCACGGCGTTGGGCAACAGAAGATGAAATTGGAGGGATTTCTCCATATATCTGTGCTCGTTGGTCTTGTGCTCACGCCAGGATGCCAGATGTTTTGTACTCGCATAGAAGCTTGGTGTAGGTGCCATCAGGTCTATCCTGTAGCTCTTTTTCAGTCCGTCTCGGGTCCATATAACAGGATACTCTCTACACAGGCTCTAAGAATTTCAGCTTGGTGAATGGAGAGATACAGAGATTGCCATAAGTGGTGCTAGTTTATTGCAGGCATTCCAAGGCTCGTCGTTTGTGTGACAGGAAAGTCTTTCTTGTGTCGGCAACATAGTAGGACCCTGTAGATACTTGAAGTCACTGACCTCTTTGAGGTTGGCTACCATCTGCTGTGCAGATAGGTTGATGAGTTGATGATCAACTTCCTTGTTGACGGTCATATATTCAGTCTCTTGGCATTTAGATGCTAGGCCGACTTTGTCTGGCAGCCATTCTCAAGTGATGTTAGTAGATCTTGTGCACCACAATCAGATCAGCTGTTAGAGATAGATTTCTTCTGCGTAGTCAAGGCTTTTGTTGAGATGATGACCCATGTAACGTCTGGAACGCTTGGGTTTGATGGTGGTTCCTTTTCGTTCATGATGTCAAGACTCTGTCGGAGGATTGTAATCAACCACGACTTCAAAAGAGGATAGGGAGCAAGAGATTCTTGGAGGATTCCAGTAGTGAGTGGTTATGTGACTCCTTTGTGGGTGACCAATCCATGGTCTGCACAAGCTATATGGGTTATTCATACATGTGGCAATTGTCCTGACAGTCTCATCTGGGACCCGTAGTTGGCGAGAATAGCAGCACTAATCCTGGTAACCAACTGTCAAAAGCCTTGGAAAAAAAGCTACGGAACACATGAAGCTTTCTCTTGGATGCACCCCACCCTGAACCCCCTCTACTACCCACCCCGCACCTCCACCCCCAAACACCCCAACCTCCCCAACACCCCAAACTTTCCTCCTAAACAACCCACACTTCATTTCCCCCTTCACCCAACACCCCAGCCTTCCTCCTCCCTAACACCCAGCCTTCCCCCTCCATATGATTCACACACAAGATGTAAGGCAATTGTCGTTTTTCATGCAGTAAAGGAATTGTGCGTATACGATGTATTGTTTAAGAGGATACAGGCAATTATTATTTTAATAGCTCATTTGGCATTCTAAAGCTGCATGTATCACAAATTTTGAAATGGACAAAGAAGATGCACACCATAATGGGTTTGCATGCAGTGAAAAATTTTGCATATCGAAAAAAAACGTTTCAAAAAATAGTGATTACGCAGATTTTGGCCATATTAATTAGCTCATTTGAATGTAATCGCCCGAAATTGCCCAACGTCTACTCGGTGCGGAAACTCTTTAATCCGCTTCTTCCGACAAGTTTACATATATACGCCTGATGGAATCCAGATAACTTGTACACAGCTTGCGGTTAAGGTAAAGGGTTAACATTTGACTGACATGAGGTCCAAAGTCACATGAGGTCACCAAATGTCGCAAGAGATCACCAAATGTCATCCCACCCGGCCGCCTCCTTTGTACCAAGTTACATCATCGTCTATGTATAATCAACTTGGCATGACAGACTTAATATATAGTTACTAAAAGGCATCGAAGAAGATATTTCCCGATGGGGTGCTGATTGTACTCAATTTTCAAACAAATGTGTTTTGCATATTCATAATGCTGTCAATTTACTAATCACTTTTGATTGGTACATACAAATTCTTAATTGAATGTTATAGTAAGAGAAAATCTTTCCCCCCCCCCCCCCACCGTTAGCAAGTTTCGTGGTTTATTACTTTTAAAATCCCAAGAAGATTTTAAAGAAGTAGCTTGCTCATTTACGCCTATAAATTATAATCAGGCGTACCCGATGCCACAAGAAAGAAAACAATGACTACGGAACTCACTGACCATTACACAACGAAGGAATTCCTATATAAAAAGTGTAGCAAAACACGTGCGAGCAGGTGCCATGAAAAGGGGGGTAACTTTGGAAGCACCTTCCCGGGAAATCTTGCATCCTCGCGGGAAAGAGGGGGGAGAAAGAAAAATTAATTGATGTGAGAGAAGAAAATAAAAATAAAAGGATATAAACTTGAATACGAGCGTTTTTTTCTCCAAAATTAGGTGCGAAAAATAAATCTAAATAAATGAAGTTTCCCGAAAATTCCCGTTGGGTTCCAATTTCACTGGATGATAAAAACGATCTGGGAAATTCCAAAGCCAGTTCAAGCTTTCAATATAATGATCTTTTCATGACTTTTCAGCTCATGACCAACAGGTAGTCACGTCACCCACCTGTAATTTTGATCAAAATTGCAATTACGGTTGAAAATTCAAATGAGTTCTAAAACATGTTTTTGTGTCAAATATCACCGCGTGTGGGCCTGCCGTCGGGGTTTGCCGTTGGCCATTTTTTTGTACAGCTTTTCAAGCTAAAATGACATATTTTAGCAATAAAAAACACATGATTTTTTTCGATTCAAATCTATGTTAGTCATTTCTAAATGATTTTTTAAAATAATTATGACTTATTACCGTTGTTTATTTTTGTTTACTTGCAATTAACATATGAAGGAAGCTATGTTAACGTTGTTGTTTGGTTTGACCATTAATACATTGGGGCGAGTGGTAAATGTCACGTTGCATGTCCGCTCCCGGCATATGAATGATTGTAATTTGTATGTAAATAATATTTGAAAAGAGAGTACTAGAAAAAAATTAACAGAAATATGGAATAATTGATTTCTGTCGAGTGTGTTTTTTTCACGGAAATGAAGGGGATCATAAGGGGTTCTGACTGAGTCTGAGAGAGAACGTACGGTAACCAGCATGCGCATCAGCTTTGTCACAAAAAAATTTTCGACGGCGAAATAATATGTGGCGGGGCCAGATCGTGGACCGGGGAGGCTGGTGGACGGGTGGGGAAGCAAATCGATTCGACCCACCTTGGCTTTGTGGAATGGCACAAGGGGACATTCCCAGTGTCCGCGCGCGACAGACGTGTGTAAGATTGATATCTTTAATTTTGTCAGTACTTTATTCATGAAACGGTTTTTAAAGTAAAACTTGTAAAGGAATATGGTCTGGTAATTACTGTTTTCTGATTAATATAGTGAATGTTGAGAGTAAAAGTTCAGTAAACCAAAACCATTAGCTGATATTGGACGTGCCCGAAACAACAATATCCTGTTAAGTTGCAAAAAAAAAGTCCGAAAGAGAATGAAGCACAAGCCTTCAAACTATGTAAACCTGCTTATATTTGATTCAATTGATTCAAAATTTTTAGTTAGTGTAAAATGTCATCGTTTTGATACGGTAGGCTAATCGCACTTGCTGAGATTAATTTCATGATTGCTCGCTTAACACAAGTCAAAGAAGTTTTAATCTCGCACAAATCAAACAATGAATATGGTACTTAGTTAGAATTAATACCGAGGAATAATTGTCTCTCAATAAAAATATATGTTGGGATTTCTTTTCAACCAATGTCAAATGCTGGCACTTACGCTTGTGTATTCATAGCCAACACGGGACACGAAGGCTGCGTGTTCAACGGTAATGTGATCCTCATGGAAATCCTGGGGGAAACCCCAATGAGTGTAACATGATAGACTCCATGGGTGGAAACAGGGATGGTTCAGGATATTTCATTAGCACTATCTCTATGCCTAACCATTGCTAACGTTTTATCGTGGGAATTTTTACATGGATCAAAAATTGGACCCCCGATATTTTGAGGGTTTCTAATCTTTGAAATTATGTAATAAAAGTGACTATATTCTTATTACTCATTAAAATAATATACAAAACAACAAAATTTTGGCTCGGGACAGAAGCAGACTTTTATTAGGAAACCACATTGAGTAAGTTGCGGGTGAAGGCGGAGAATCTGAGCCAAGGCCGGGTTGTAGGTTCGATCTTTACAGACGCATTCAACGACATTAATAAAAAACAACAATCACTCGGGTGAAAGGACACATAGCCCGCAAATTTAACCACGCTCCCCCACGTAACTCAGGTACTGAAATCGATAACAAACACTGCCCCCTCGAATCTTCTAATGACGAAGAGTATCGTGACAACACACATGGAATTTTATACACTGAAAATCAGATTCCCGCAACAATACACCTTCCATGACATTTACACCCCCAAAATTTCAAAATCCTTTCAATGAGTGTCATCCATAAGATCACAGCTTGCACAAACTGTCATTTTCAGGGCAATCAAGCAAGCCATAAAAAACTAGTAGGGCGTTAAACAGCGCAAAAATAGGCACATTCTTCCAAGCGATGGCAAAGGCTCTATAAATTACATTAATAGGCCAATAACAACATTTAATACATTATTCAATGGGAGAAATTGATTCTCATATCTGGATGCTACGAGAATCGCTGCGAGAATCGATTCTGTGATTCTCGTCGAATTTGCATCCCTGTGCACCGCCCCATGCACCAATTGGTGCAGGAAAGATTTAACTATTTTTTAAACAAAATGGGGCTCGTTTTTACTAATAACGTCCAAACCAAACATCTTTTATCCTAAAGATTTCACAGGGTAAGTGAGAAAAAATAGTAGCTTTCTTCAGACACTAAAATATTGACCACTTCGGTAAAATCTGGGCTTCTGTGAAAAGGCTATATTACATGTTGATGGCTTCAACAACCATCCCTCATGGATGAGTGAACAGTTTGCACACTACACTGTATTAAGGAACAACAAATATGCAGCAGTGCAGTCATGAGGCATTTGGTACAGGTCTTTAGCTTGAAAAAATAACACAAACAAATCCATATGGCTAAAGCTTCCTTTACCAATTAAATTGCATCTTTTACTCTTAGAACAGCTATTTTTCCTATGCTTTGAATGTTCAATCAAACAAATTAACAATAAATTTGACATCTTCCAGAAACTGGCTTAATTTGGATACAATCACTGCAAATGGAGGGGGGGGACATACTATAGCGAGGGTTGACAAACAGAAGGACGTAACTCAGCACTGAAGAAATATTAAAGAATTTCTTTAATTCTGCTGTTCATAATAACTCATTACTAAAGTTTATATAATGTTTGCTTACAGTACCATATACAAGCTTTATGAGATGTTTCATTTTGAGTAATGAATAGATCTACAAAAAAAACGTTGCCAACATAAAAAAAAAACAAGTTTTAAAAAGAGTACGAGCCATATAAAGTTAATAAATGTAAAGAGAGCACCAAGTATACTCAAGTGCATCTGCCCCACTGGCAAACTTGGTCCCATTTCTTCCATTCTGAATTCCTTTGTTGAGAACGTTCATGATATTTCATTAAAGGAACCATCATCATTAGACTAAATTGTTGATTTATATAAATCCAACTGCATTTGTTCTTGTTTAAGGTTATATTGGCAGTTGAGTTGGAATTAGTATTCCTATTTCTTGTGTAAAGGGCGTCTTGTTCTGACTTGAATACTTTTCAAGTTAATATTGCTTAGTTTCGTTTTCTTGCTTGATTTCTTGTTTTTGGAGATGTATTCAAAACGGAATAAAGCCCAATCTCGTCGTAACATCATTCACACGTCGCAAATTGTCTTCCCAATGAAAATGTGTTCCGACGGATCTGCAGTCGACTGTTCCAGAAGGTATGTTGGTTATGAGTTCTGTGATAGAGTTCAACTCACGTATGTTTCGAGGCTGTGTATTTTTTTGTACCTATCTTTCTGTGAAATACCCAGCAGGAAGAAGAGTACTAAAGACCAGGAAGCTCCCGCTGCTCTGGTTGCTTCACATGAAGAGTGGTTGTTTTTAACTCGGCATTATTGCATCAGCACCTCCAGCACGAACACTAAAAATTATATTTGGGCTGTATGGAGGTTGATGGTGGGAAAAGACATTTTCTTTTGCATTGCAGAAGTTACTGAGATATTCAGATTTTAAAGTTTCTGCAATTGTAGGCCTTTTTCACAAAAAAAAATAGAATTAAAAAGGGCATACAATTATGGAAGTGTATTTTTGTCCCTTTTTGTGATAATACACTGCTATTTTACATTTTAAAAGACAAGAATGAGTTACTGTTTTGCATTTAGTAAGAAATATTTTACCAACAGGATATGTGGCAATTCTATTGCCAACATTATTTACCATTACAATTAAGGAAACCGCATGTTAATTTCTATGATAAGCTTATAAATTTGCACTTAGCATCACTCAGAAACCTTTAAACTGGCGAAAACCCCTGGAAAGTCGCCCTGAAACCCTCAAACCAGGCTGAAAATAACTAAAAATAATAAATGTGGCAAACAAAAGTACCAAATTCATGGTTTTTCCATGAAATGTGGCATCTCTGCAAAATATGAACATTTATGTCTAAACAGGTAAAATTTACTAACCGATATAACAAATGAATTTTACAATACCATATTGGCCTATTTGCATAAGAATTCGAATTCAATTTATATGAAATACTTGTAAAATCTTACGGGAGTGTACGCAACCCGATAAACAGAATACACGTCTACACATGACTCACTACATTTTCTGCAAGGAATATGTGAATTATACGAACGATGCCACTGATTACTAGGTTATTTACGATGGCATTAAATGAAAATCTCAATAAAAAATCAGTACTTTCAGTACTTGAATTTCGACTTTATATCATGACCTCGGACATCTCAACTAAAAGAATGATAGCACCAACTGAGACATATATACCATATATAACAACATTAATTAATAAGTCGAAAATGGTAGGCTCGACCGGACTCGAACCGACTGAACACCAAAAATAAAAATCAATAATTTCCTTGGCTTAGACCAGTGAGCCATCAAAGGAAGCTTAGAATATTTAGGCGAATTGTATTCCCTTGAAACCACAGGGAAAAGTTTCAAAGAAATTTAGATGCTGTATTTATGAATCAATAGTTTTCATGTTGGAGCTCTGACAATGCAATGAATTACATTGTAGATTTGTGTGCTTGTACGGCCGCTTACACTTTTGCACCATAGAGGACTGCCAAATCGTGTGAAACACATTTTTAATGGGAATAAATTTAGCCACAAAGACAAGGTTAGAACGAGTTTGGGGTTTATTCTGTATTGAAATGTGTTTCACACGATTTGGCACTCCACAACTCTCTTTGTCTAGGAGCATTTTAATACTAGTTTTTCTTGATAAATTTTAACTAGTTTGTCTCTGGTATGAAAATATTATGCAGCTTCTCATTCAATAGACGGCAGAAGTTTTCCCTGTGATATTAATTTTCTGTTCAAATTGGTGAAAATCACCGGATTATTTTAATAATTGTTGTCTCATTTTCTGTCCAAGTAGTACTTTTTTATATATATTTGTTACAAAATACTTCAAAGACAACATATTTATTGTTATGAATATTCATTTCAATGTAAAATCGAACTGACAACCTTGATCTCTCCTGACAATAACTGAATAGTATACTAACAATTACATATACTTACATTCCTTTTCAATGGTCAGAGTGACCGTTAGCCTACAATTAAAGGCTGACTCAGAGATTTCCCGATGAGGGCGCACTCATTTTTTCAAACAATCGTGTTTTTTGCATATACATGATGCTTGTCCATATACTAATCAATGTGTGAAATAACTAAGTCCTTCATATGGAAAATCAGAACTTTGTTATAAAATTCCGGATCCGGAATTTTCGTTATACACGGTATCCTATGGTACTGTTATACTGTGCTTAAATGTTTACTGCTTGAAAACGAAAAATCCGATTCATCTGTAACTTTGGAATTAAGCATTTTACGTTACTATCTTCAGTTCTAGATGGCTATTTTTAATTACTACACAAAAAATTATATTTCAAAATCTCTGAGTCAGCCTTCAAAGAGAATGATCACCAGAACTGGATACTAGCATAATTTTCATATGCCGAAAGTGGTGGGCCACAGGCCTAGGTGGACTCAAACTGACAACAACAGACTATGCAAAAGTAAAATCAATAACGTCTATCGCTATAGACCGCTGCGCCACGGAGGAAGCTTATAATATGGAACGCGAATTGTTGTATATGTTAGTAAGTGATGGTTCATTAGTGATGTTGAACAAAAGAATTCCGTTAATCATCGTTTTCTTTGTATGAAGTCAATTATTTTCAATGTTAGCAGTAAAAGGCACATCATGAGGATAAATAGAAATCATGTACTAAATTTTGTCAATTTTCATTTCGTAATAAAGGCTGTAGGTCTGTGAGACCGTTTTTTAGGTTTCACATTTTGCCACTAATAATCGTTATAAATGACCACTTGAAAGCATTTCTAACTCGTCATTTCCATTGTCTAAATTCATATCTTGCTCATGAAATGTGCCACATATACTTTTGAGGGTTTGAAATACATGCTGAGCTATTGTATTACGAGTAGTTAAGCGATACTCCCACCTAGTGTTTTTTCTCGTCAAACCCGCGTCAAACAAAGGGAAGTTTGTTTCTGTTAATATACTCACGCTGTGTGTCGCTTGTATCATGGACGTTCTAATGCTTTTTTGCTGTTTTTTCCTTATTTTGGGGGTTTTTATTTTTAAAACTTGGTTGACACACTACCGTGTGTCTTAATTTGCTTAGTAGAAAATATTAAACATCACATTTCTCAAAAGCAGTATTACAGTAGAATTAAAGAAATTCTTTAATATTTCTTTCAGGCTGAGTTACGTCCCTCTGTTTGTCAACCCTCGATAGTATGTTCATTTTCAATTTCAATAAAACAAAAAATATACCATTTTAACATGAGTGGTAATGTAACCTCATTAAAGTCACTATCGCGATTCTTAAAAAACATTGAACAAAACCGCAACCCCCTATTTTTCAATCAAAGTCCATTTTTGGCATTATGAATTGGGACAGTGTTTTAGTAAGAGACCAATGTAAGTAGAGCTAAGCTAAAAACACACCATAGTTGTCAAGAAATGAGGATTCTTGTTTATACTTGGTTTAAAAAATAAAGCGGGATCCACTTTTTAAACGTCTGGAAACAGTCATAAATGGCATCTTCAAGACCGCTTTAAAATACTACGGGTCTTGTTTTTTTACAAACAACGGTAATATAGGTGTTGATATGACCGAGCACTAGCATAAGAGGACAAAATGGGCATTTTTGAATTTGAAAAAAAAAAAATGACTGATTGTGGCTTAAAATGCTCTAAGCTTCATCCAAACAAAATTGCAGGTTGATAAAGTACAAGCTTTCAAACGATACTGAAAACCAAAGTTTAATGGGCGATTGGTGGGATTGAGGCCAAGGATTGGGTAGTTACCCCTTTCCTTACAAACAATCCATAAACTAGGCATTGCACAATGTTTCATCTGATTTTTGGGTCATTCAGTGATAAAATAAGAAATCTTGAAAGCATCGTATCTTAGCAGCATGCAGCAAATCAGAGAGAAGCTATATGTCCTGCATAAAACATTTTTGATATGCACTTTTAATAACTCAATTATTTATCTGCCCCAGGCACCAGGTGCGTACCCAGCCCGGTGGTTCTGAAGGGCAATTCCCGGGAGGTGCAAACAAATTTCGCGATCACAAGCAAAAAATTTCCCGGTTTGCAGGGCAAAAGAATCCAAAAGGGGCTGGGCTGATTTGATTTTAAAATGAATATCCATGTTTTATTCCCGATTTCCCCTCAAGATTTTTTTAAGAGGGTGACACTCTTCCCCCCCCCCCCCTTGCCACCCACCTGGTACGCCACTGCCAGGCACTCAAGTGAAACCTTTACTACACCAATTTGCTAAGGGAGAAATCCTTACTTGCACCCATATTAGGAGTTCCTTGACAAATTCAAAAACAAAAACACAAAAAAACATCATCATAGTGTTTGAAGAGCCCTTATTTACCGCCAAATGCAAGGTGGTACCGATATGATGCATCTACAGTCAAGTACATTGCATCATTATAATAGGAAGGGTCACAGGTCAGATAGGCACACTGAGCCATAGAGAAAACTTGTTTGATGTGGTCACCACTGAACCAGGGAGTGCAAGGTTTTTGGGAGGTTGTAAATAATTATAATAGGGCTGTTTTTATATTATAGTGTATCGGTGCGCATGGCTACAGAGCGCGTAGCCATGGCGCGTATGTTCAAGGGTATAATGTTTGATGATAGAGATTACTTTTTGCAGGGGAGGAAAGTTTCTAGAGTTTTGAGTTATGCACCTAGGTAATGTAACAGCAAGATGATTGATGTGAACTTATAGCAGAGTGGAACGATGAAAACAGTGGCAACTGAGTGGGCTGGGGCCTAACTGTTGAGGATTTAATCACAACTTACAAAATGTACTGATTATTACACTGCGTAGGCTATTATTGCATGTCTTTAGCATAATTTACAATTGGAGTGGTGTTACGACTATGGGTTATGACTTATGATAAGCTGTGGTATTGTCATGTAGGATGAGCTACAATTTAGGATTTTGGCACGACAGTCGTGCTCTAGCCTTTGCTAGACTCAGTTCAGTCCCATATTTGCTAATATGGAAATGAGATCACTGCCTATCTCCTACACGCGTAGGAAGGTCGAAAAAAATATTTTCTAAAATATCTGTTACAAGCCCCATTTTTGAATTTGTCCTCAGATCATTTGTATTAAATAAAAAAAGCACTCAAGTCAAGAGAGAAAGAAGCCAAAGGTGTTTCATGCAAAAAAGCAATGGTTGTCATGCCGTTTGCGAGGGACTCCACATGGTGCAAACTTTTGCACCCTCAAAAATCCCCCATTGATCTCAAGATATAACTGCGGAACTACTACTTGGGAACAGAAAAAGAGGTAAGTTTAATATACCTATCCACATAACCAAAGAAAAGTACTGATATTTTTGAGGTTGGGGGTGGAACTCGTCTACCTTTGCTTATAGGCCCCCCCTACGAGTTCTGAGTTTTTGACATGAATATTTGAAAAATAAAGAAGCTAAAAAATTCCCTCAAAACATATATGCATCTTTAAACAGTGTACATTCAATACAAAAACCAAATAAAAGCTGCAGCTGAAATCATCACCTGAAAAAAAAAATCTGGATGTAAACAAAGGTGAGGGTGGCAAATTCGGAACCCAATTTTTATGGAATGCAAGGTACGTGGTGGCTAAAAATCACACATTTGATTTCCAAATGTAACAATCACTACCAGAGATACCAGACGCTTAGGAAGACCCCGATTACAAATCAGTTAACAGTTGCTATATTGGATCGGAAATGGATCGCGTTAGAAGCATGCGGTGCCATGCAGTCTTTGCGTTGAGATGACCAGTCACATTGTGATGGGGGTCACCGAGGCAGTATAAGCTTAGGAAGAGTCTATTCGCACCGTTTGACGGTTGCGTATAAGCAATTGTTTCCGGTTAATTCGCACCGTTTAAAAGCGGTGTGAATAAGAAACCTTTTCTTGTTATTCGCACAGAAACGGTGTGGAAAAGAAACTTTTCTTGTAATTCGCACGGTGGTGCGAATAAGAATTTTTTTTCGTGTAATTCGCACCATAGACGAATAATAAAAACGTTTCTTGTAATTCGCACCGTGGTGGTGCGAATAGAATTTTTTTTCTTGTAATTCGCCCCATAGCGAAGAAGAAACTTTTCTTGTAATTCGCACCGTGGTGGTGCGAATAAGACTTTTTTTTTGTAATTCGCACCATAGCGATTAAAAATAACAATTTGCCCGTTGTATCACACCGTCCACCGCGGGGGGGGGGGCCAGTTAGAGTTAGGCCCTATCTAGCTCTATATCCCGTTATAATTATACATGTATATATTATTCAAAAAACTTCTCCGCAGTGTGTGATGGGGGGGGGGTTAGGATTTTTTTGTCGTTGTTTCTGTTTCGTTTTTGTTGTGATAATTTGGGATGCGTTTACTCCAAAGAACATTCTTTTGTTGTATTTTCATTATTTTCTCCATTTTTATAATTGTTATTTATATTATTATTGCTTAAATGTATTTTTCATTTTGTTTTCAGCTCTATATGGTTTTATTGCTTTTTTATTTTATTTCATTGTTATTTTAATATTTTGTTTTTATTGCTGTATTTCATTTACTTGTATTTTTATTTGAATTTGTATTATTTTTTGTTCATTCACTTTGATTATTAATTTTTTGATGCTATATTTTAGTAATTTTGTTTGTTTTAAGTATCATATACTTCTCTTATTTTGCTATTTTTATGTAGGCCTAATTTTTAATTGCTGTTAATTTTTGTAAAAATAAAAGTTTGATTGAAAATTAAGTTTTTTACTAATTATTTAAATTTTAATTTTCTATCTAATAACAAGGCATTGTTCATTCCTATTTTCAAGAAAAGACCCAGTACCTGGACATGGCAGAGCTCGACAAGTAAAAAGGCACAAAGGGGCGGATCTGTTGCACACAAGAAACAGAGTGCCCAGCTTATTTGCAAGCGATTTGGGGCAGACTCCACATGTACAGGTGCGCCATTATATGGCTGCAAATTTTTAATTTGTGAACATGTGATATATCCTAGTGACAGCGGAGATGTTAAAGCGCTTTGGGAAGTTGTGTAAAGCGCTATATAAATACTTACATTCTTTAAAAAAAAAAAAAAAAGCGAGGACACATTGGCCGCACAGGGGTTTATGAACCCGCAAACAATTCAGATCATGAGTCAGCCGTCAGATACACTGGACCATATGTATCTCATTTATTCTGCGATAGAGAAGGCTTATACTGATGTTAAATGTTTCCAAATTTCATAGTCTCACATTCTTGATACCGATTACAGCGGTTTTTGGTTTGACAACGGAGAGCAGATGTTTGCTGCTTGGCCGATTGTAGTTATAAACGGTAACGAGAGGAATGGTTTGGTTTGTCAGTGTTAGGTACCAGGGTGGGTCACGGTGTCAGGTTATCATGTTCAGTTTGCTCTTCGGGGCGGCCGATCTATATAAATCCGACTATGTTTTAAATCAAGGTCTGTACATGATGACCCTCTGCCCAAAGTGCTATTAATTTTCCAAAACACCGTTTAGTATGTTCAAACAGTACAATTTACCTTTTCCTAACTGGTTCAAAAACCGAGTACGATGACGATAATCGGTGGTTTTTTTCCAATGTAGGGATACGTACGTCATTGTTACCTGAATGGGTACCCGGAAGCAAAATAAATAACCATCAATGCCGTGACGTCATCAATCTTGATTTTTTTCAAAAATTGGCTGTTATTCCCTAATAAAATTCCTTTGAAGATTTTCAACATCTGTATATTGTTCTTTAATAATGATATGCAATTGTCCCGCATGAATGTGAAAAAAGATGGGTTCCATAGGTCTACAAACGCAAACATAGTGAGCCGGATAACATACCCCTACCGGGAACTGTATGAGCAGGACGGATCCCAGTAATGAGTTGTAGCAGGCCTCAGCCACTTGCGCGCGGCTTGCGGGGGTATGCGTCAAGATCCAACCTATTGTGTCATCACTGCTAGGACATTTTCACACCCCAAGGTCTTTCTAGCCACAACAATTGTTTGTTGCCCAAACAGATTTGGCAGTTTCCCATGGAAGTTCTTATTACACATGATTTTTTAATTGTATTTTTTTTGCCTGACCAACTAAGAAAAAAATCCAAAAGGGACAATCACAAAGCAAAATGTATTATGAGAGTCTGCCACAAAAATAATGGTCTCCAGGATATAATTTTCTGACTTGTTTCATAGTGGCGTTATTTGTGATATGTGGCGTACTTAAAGAATACCCTAGCACCTTTTTAAGAGCGCCCCCAACTTTCAAAATTTGATATTTTTGCACAGCTAATGTGGTAATTGTCTAGAAATAACCTACACCTGCCGAACGAGACTGGTCAAAAATGCATATTTATTTAATATGCACGATGTTTGTAAATTTAGAATTGGGAACAGTAGTACTTAATGGCAAAACTGGAAATGCTAAAAGTTTATGTCCGTCCATGCCTACAATAAGCAACCTCAGAAAATGACCTCTAAATGACTGTGCCTGCTGAAACCAATTTAAAACAACTACTAGATGAGCGTAGATTACGTACATGGCGCTATCCCGGCTATTTAATATGGGAAGGCCGTTTTAAAGCAGCCGTTGAAGTAAAAATATAATTATTCTAGTTACAAATTCTTTCGGTTGCGACACATAGACATTGTAGGAGCTTAACCATTCACAGGTATAGCTTACAGCCCAGTATCAATGCAAACGTGTAAAAATCTCAAATTTTTGAAGAAATGGGGGCGCGCTTCAAAAAAATGTGCTAAATATTGCTGTTTTTAACACTGGTACACACTATATTTCTGGCATCTGTTTGCAATTGGTTTGCTCTTGAAACATTACGCTACTACAAAAATTTAAAGGCGCTTAAAAATAACAGGTGTCCCTAAAAATGTTAAAATTCTGATATTTTGCAACTAATGTGTAAACATTCTAAACAATATTCCCAGGTGAAAGAATTTATTCCTGAGAATTATTTCTGTTTTACAAATAGTGTGAAATTTCTAATTGACTAGAGTCTAATTCATCCTATGTTTTATGTTGAAATTGAGAAGGAAAAATGAAAATTGCTTTTTTTGTTTTAAATCTCTGTAGCAATATACAGGTAAGAAATCATTGGGGGTCTTATCATATGAAATACTACATATGACACAAAATACGGATGCCCCAAAATCCCTCCATTGCGCCTTTAAAGCTAATGTTGTAATTGAATTGCTTACTATTTTTCATGTTATGAACTAACATTTTGAGCAAAGTCCCAAAATAGAAAAATGGTTGTCTGTGCAATCTACACAGGTGTTAATATAACAAATACAAATGCCAAGTAGTATATGACTTCTAGAAATTCTAGAAATTCTAGGAAATCAAATGTTAGTACCCTTAAAGAGACACTGGCACATTTGAAAATAGTGCAACCTCTAGATTTTCAAAATTGATATTTTTGCATGGTTGTAAAGCTTTATATACATTAGCCCTCACGTGGAATTATTAAGCCCAAATCAGGGCGCTTATGGGTAAACAGAACATTTTATAATTAATGTCGCCGGCGACATTAATCAGAAGAAGATGACAGCATGAAAGAAATTAGAGGTGTTGTAACACAAGAAAACACAAGCTAGAGTCGATTCTCATGGCATGCCACATTGTTTGATTGGTCTGTGACTTTGTGGTTTTAATATCAAAGGGTACAAGTCTATATATCCATGTTGTAATAGACACATGTGTTATTAGAGTTACGGCATACGTAAAGTTAGCCTAAAAATTCCTGTATGTCTTTAGCCTATTTAATGTCCCTATTGTTTTTGGGCATGTTATTTATGTGTAAAAATATATCTCTATTCTTCCAATGGCTTGACTAATATTTGCGAGCAAAAAAAATTGAAGAAAATTTGATATCTTCTGAAAAATGTGCCAGTGCTGCTTTAAAGGCACCTATCAGTGCTTTTAGAAATCAGAAAAGAAAAAAAATCAGATTTTGGCAATGTCTGTTAATGGGAATAGGTATCCTAACATACCCTTCTAGTGATTAGCCCAAAAGCAGCCTAATTAGGACAACATCTGGGGCCCATTTCACAAAGTTACAAATGATTGTAAGTTTGATTTATCAAGCATAATTTTGGAACTACATCAAGTACAAACTTAGCTTGATCGGTTCGGCTTGATAATCAAACTGCATTCGATCGATAAGCCTGTGTGAAATGGGCCCCTGATGTTTTACTCAGTACTTCTGTATTCACACTTACTACAACACGTAATTAAAATGAGATTCATTATTGAACACTGGTTTCTTCCTTTTCTATTAATTTTGCATTTCAAACAAAAAAACTTTTGAGGAATTTATACATACTATCATCACTTAAAGCTATTGCTGCAAACTTCCAATATTGGACTTTTTCGGGTGGATCAATGATATAGTGTCTTTAAGCAGACCATGGGTGTCCTGCGGCAGGACTAGACCATTTTGTCTAATGGGACATGATGGCGAATAGAAAGTTTACATGTAGACAAAAATAGACATTAGCTGCAAGCTTTGTGGTTATTGGAGTCAAATATGGTAAGGTGGTCCAAAATGTTGTGACAGTAGCATGAATCTTGCTAAAGTTGAATTTCGTGATTCCAGCCCCTCGGTGTATTTCATTGTTAACCATGATATCCTGAGAAAAGCGTATTCACAAACGTTTAGCTGATGCCGATCTTTTCGGTTTTGTGTTATGAGGCAATTGCTTGTCTCACGGCCCCATAGACCACTGTGCTAGACGGACAGTCAGACAAAAAATTGCAAAAAATGTTAAACCCCTTTTTTACGAAACGGCCAAAATTTGCACACAAGATAAGGCCAACGTTTCAGAAAAAAAAAGAAACCTAATTATATAAAAATCTCAACTTTTTTTAGGTAAGCGGGGGGGGGGGGGGGGGACGAGGCTGTGGATCATGAAATGCCCTAAAGTTCTTTTCTATACTCTATTCAAGCGATAAGCCCCTGTGTACCAGTGATTGAAGAGGCCTGAAGAGGAAGAGCATGAACGGCCTGAAAAGTGTGTTGAAATTTAGTGAAGGCCTGAATTCAGGCTATTAGCCCTGTGTACTGTACCATTTATTTCGAGACTGGCGAGAAAATTACATTGTCATGGTGTATAAAAAGAAATACTATAAGGCCTTAAATCTATTTTTTCATAGTTGCTTGTATGTAATTAGTAGTAGTAGTGTAAATCCAAAAGTTTTGTAATATATATTCAAAAAAATTTTTGAAATAAAATATTTTTGGTCATACATAGAATAGTTCCTCAACTGATGAAACCAAGATAATCAGGTGTGTGTAACAATTCATCATTAAAGGTGCATTTCATGATCCTGCCACCGTGGTCTTATTTATGGTTCATAGGTTCTCTCAAGAAACTTGGATATGCTAGCACTAGCCAATTTTAAAAGGACAAATGGGCATTTTGAATTTGAAAAAAAAAAAAAAATGGACTGATTGTGGCTTAAATGCTCTAGATTTATCAAAAAAAAAATTGCAGGTATAAATACAAGCTTCAAACGATACTCGAAAACCCAGGTTTAATGGGAGATTGGTGGGGGTGGGACAAGGATTGGACCGGGGGGGGGGGGGGGGGGGGGGGGGGGGGGGGGGGCCGTGGCGGGGGGGGGTGGGGGGGCGGCACACATAGGTAAGGACTGTTAAGGACCCCCCTTTTCAGCATCGTTGTCCCAAAGACCCCTTATTTTTTTAAATTTCACCCAAGAGATCCCATATTTTGTGAAAATTTTACCACTGTCACCCAAACACCCCATTTTTGGAGGAGGAACTGAAAATGGGTCACCCGAAAGAAAATCCTTCATTTTTTAGAAAAATTCGCAAAAAATATCGCCCAAAGACACCAATTGTTTCAAAAAATTTTGTCCAATTTGCACTCTGAAACACCTTATTTTGGGGCAATTTGGCTGTATCTCACCCAAAGGACCCCCTAAATTTTTCAGTTTCCTCTGTCATCTGAATGCCCCAGGGGTTCGACAGTGTGAGGTTTACACCCATATCCATTTTCATACGGAGTGCCCCTCCCCCTCCCTCCCAGGGGGATTGGGTAGTACCCTTTTCCTTATCCATAAACAGGCATTGAACATTGTTTCCTCTCAATTTTTTGGTCATTCCAGTGATAAATTACTAAATTCTTGAGAAGCATTATGTCTTAGCGGAAAATCAGAGAGAAGATAGTCCTGCATTAAAACATTTTGATCATGCACTTTTTTAATAACTCAATTATTTTTATTACACCAGGCCACCAGGCGCGTACCCAGCCCGGTGGTTCTGGGGGGCAAGTTCCCGGTAAGGCAACAAATGTCGCGATCACAAGCAAAAAATTTCACGGTTGCAGGGCAAAAGAATCCAAAAAGGGGCTGATTTAACATGAATATCCGTGGTTTATTTCCGATTTTCCCCCAAGATGTTTTTTTCAGAGGGGACCTCTCCCCCCCCCTTTGCCCCCCCTGACTATGCCACTGCCATGCACTCAAAGTGAAAACTTACTACACCAATTTGCTAAGTGAGTAATCCTTACTTGCACTCCATATTAGGTGTTTCCTTGGCAAATCCCAACGACCATCATGCATTGTTTTAACCCTATATTTACACAAATTGGCAGGTACCGAATGATTGCATCTCCGTCACAGTACATTGGGGTCCCATAAAAATTATAATAGGAGGGTCACAGTCGATAGGGCCACACTGACCATAGATAACCTTTTTTTGGTGTCATGAACAAATCCAACCTATTGCATCACTGCTAGGACATTTTCACACCCCAAGGTCTTTTCTAGCCACAACAATTGTTTTTGTTTGCCCGAACAAATTTTGATTTTCCCATGAAGTTCTTACTAACACATGAAATTTCTTTTAATTGTATTTTTTTGCCTGACAACTAGGAAAAAAAATCCAAAATGGTCAATCACAAGCCGCAATGCTATGAGAGAGTCTTGCCACAACAATGGTCCAGGACCAATAATTTTCCTGACTTGTTTCAAGTGGCATTATTTGTGATTATGTGTGCGTACTTGACACTAGTACATTTTATATTTCTGCATCTGTTGCAATTGGTTTTGTTCAACATTAAATACTACAAATTTAAATGCACAACTAGAGATTTCACATAACAGGTGTCCCTAAAAAATGGTAGATTCTAATTTTTGCACTAATGTAAATCTTCTATACAAAATATTCCCATGTAAAAGAATTATCCTGAGAATTATTTCTTTTGGGAAATTTCTAATTTAACTATTTTATAGTCCAATTCATCCTATGTTGTATGTTGAAATTGAGAAAATGAAACTTGCCTTGTTTTTAATTCCAAGTTATTTCTGTAGCCAAATACCAAGGTAAGAAATCAATGGGGGGTTATCTATATGGAAATCACTACATATGAAACAATATATGGATGCCCCAAAAGGCCCTCATTGCACCTTTAAGCTATATTGTTGGCAATTGAAATTAGTTATTTTCTTGTTATGAACAACGTTTTGATGCAATGTCCCAAAATAGCAGTGTCTGTTCAATCTACACAATTTCCCTAGAATTCTAGAAATCAAAATTTCGTAGGCCCTTGAAAGAAACACGGACATTGAAAATCGTTGCAACCTCTAGATTTTTCACATTGATATTTTTGCATAATGGTTGTAAGGCTTTCTCTACATTAGCCTCACCTGAAATTATTAAAGGGAAAGCAGCGATCTTGCGAGAGAGTCGAAAAATGTGGAAATGTATTTTTAATTTATGTATTTTTAGCTTACAAAACAAAGATAAAAGTATGTATAATTCCAAGCACTTACTTTAATGTTGGAGGAAAACAAAAAAAATAGTGAAAAAAAAATGAAGTATTTCAGGACATTTGTCATACCGTATCCCGCAAATAGACATACAGCTATGGCGTCTCACAAATTTACAAAACAGCTGATTGTGCCGTTTTACACAGTACAGAATAAATAAAGATAAATAATATTTGTTGTTTGGGTTCAAACTATACAGGTCATGTGCACAATATTACGCTTATAATCTGAAGATATTACAGGACCGCCTTTTGTGATCTCAAGTCGGAAGTGAATTTGAGACGACGTATAGAAATTATAGAATCAGATAAAGTACTGCTTTGTCTTAAGTAAAGGATTTCAAGCCAACCCACTTCAGGGTTATGTTAGCACAGCCATGCCAGTCACAAAACATACCAAAAATACGAATTTTGATTGATTGTGAGGATTTGGATGAGCAAATCGCTGCGTATCCCTTAGCCCAAATTCAGGGTGCTTATGGTTAAACAGAACAATTTTATATGAATATCCATGGCGACATTATGCAGAAGATGACGTGGAAATGGTTGTGTAAAACAAGAAAAAAAAAAAAACTAGACGTTGATTCTCAAGGCATACACCTTGTTTGACTAGTTCTTACCTTTGTGGTTGTAAGGTACAGTAATACAAACCATTGTGGATAAGTTCAGCCAAAGGTAAAGTTAGCCTAAACATTCCCTGGAGGTCTTAACCTCATTAATGTCCATTCGGTTTTGGGGCAGTTATTTTATGTGTAAATAAAATATATCTCTATTTATTTCTTAAAATGGCCTAGACTAATATTTGTGAGCAAATTGAAGGAAATTTGTTTTTTGAAATGGTGCCAGTGTCTGCTCTTAAGGCCACTATCAGTGATTTACTAAAACATAAAAAAAAATCTGATTTGTGCCTGTCTGTTTTCAGTAAATGTATCCTAACATACCCTTCAGTGATTCGGACCAAAAGCAGCCTAATAGGACAACATCTGGGGGCCCATTTCAAAAATTGATGTAAGTTTGATTTTCAAGCAAACCTCGATCAAGCGTAATTTTGAACTTACAATCAAGGATCAGTTACGCTTGATAAATCAAACTTACAATTGATTATAAGACTTTGTGAAATGGGCCCCTGATGTTTTAGTCAATACCTGTCTGTACTCACACTTCACTACAAGGGTGAGTCCAAAAAACCTTTGACCCGGATTGTGTCCGCCATTTGAGTTTTTAAAATAATAATATTATTATGTGATATCATCGGAAAGCCGATTTCATTATCTTTAAATTTGCTGCAAAGATAAGTCCAATCGTTAAGTATAGGCCGCGGCGACGTCTGTTGATCAGTAGTCCCGGTTTCCACTCTATCCACGGATTCCCATTTGAAATGCCACGGCGCCAGACTAAGCAAAGGTGATTGGCCGGTGGACATGCTAAACCGACTGCTTTCATTAAACGACTGTAACTCCGGTCGATACTCACTCGTGTGAATGATCTTTGGCAGGCAAATTAAAGATAATGAACAACTTTCAAGATGATATCACCTAGGTTAGATAATGTTTACTTGAAAATTCAAAATGGCACACAATCGGGTCAGTTTTTTTTTGACTCACCCTGTACACACATAATTGAAAGGAGATTCTTAATTTTGGAACAAAATAACTTTTTTGAGAATTCTACATACGTAGCCTTCAACTTTAAGCTATTGCTGGCAAATTCAATGTTTTTGACTCGTTTGGTGACTTTACGATAGTGTCTTCAAGCAGATCATGGTTTCCCGTGGGCTTGACTAGACTGTTTTGTCTAAATGGGACCATGATGGCGAATAGAAATTTATTTTACCATTGTAAGACAAACATAGACTTAGCTGCAACTTTTTGAATTTGAGTCAATAGTTTCCAAGGGTCAATTTACATTAGCACAAATATTGCTTAATGTTCTTTTCTATACTCTATTCAAGCGATAAGCCCTAATTACACTTTCTTTGCTGGTGATGTAAAATTTATGAGAGGACTGGTGAGACAATCAAAAATGATTATCGTGCCATGAAAGAAGTACTAAGGCCTTATATTTATTTTCTCAATAGTATGTTTGTATAATAACAATATATTCAAAATTCCTTTGAAATAAAAATATTTTTTTCATAAATAATTAGTAAGCTTATATCAAAAATGTTGGCGCTATCACCATCGATATCGAAATTGTCTATGCTTGGGCATTTGTACACAGTTCACCCCGTCTGTTTTTAAGCTTATAAATCATACCAGAAAACACTTCAAAAACCCACGTGGCTCTGTTTTGCTTTTGTAACAGTAGTCCAGGTATACCAATATCTTTTCTATTTCGCATATCTTCTATTTCTTTTTTCTATTTAAACAAGCTATTAGGAATTTTAAAATTACAGAAAAATCTTTGTGCCTTCAATTCAATTTTTGATAGACATAATATTTTTTGTTGCCAAGTCGAAAGAATCTTAATTTCCTTCAAATAGCGAAAACCGATCAATTAAACATTACAATTCACCATGTATGGGTGAACTTGCATGACGTGCGCGGTAATTCTAGTGGTGACATCTTACAGAGGGGTCGCATTTCTATCTTTACCAGTAGAAATTTGAATTGAATTGGGGCACATTTCCATTCATAACATCTAAACCAATTCCTTTAGCTACGATTTCACAGGTAATGAGAAAAACAGAGCTTCTTCAGACAACCAAAACAATGACCACAATGGTGCAATTATTATTTATAGGGCAAATAATAATCTGAGGTCGGGAAAAACTCTTCAAACAATGGCGAACAACAACTTGTTCTGCAGTTCCTCTGGCCAAGGCTAAATCATGATCCCATACCACAGAAAACTGAAAACTCCTACTCCTATTTATATCACGCCATAACCTAGATTTTGATAAGATATTTCAACCTAGTTGCTCAAATATTTGAAGTTGGACGCATCCATGGCATCAAGGACTGCACATGTTACCACATTTTTTAGTATCACATGGACTGCTCAAAATACATTGCAATGCCTTGTATGAAAAAATCACAATACCATATCATGAGTAGGCCTAATAGTTAGCAGTGGTAATAGATAAATAAAATATTGTATATAAATATATTCCTTGCAATAAATATATATCAACGTGTAAGTGCAAGAAGGTTGTAAGTTCAATAGCTGCCATGTGATACATTTGTGTGTTGCCATGTATTAGGATGACTTTAAAGAGACATGAGGAGATTTCCAGGAAGAAGCGCCCCCAATTTTTCTCGAACCCCGTTTTTTTACATATTTGGAATGCTTACCAATGTATTAGATCACACCTGAAGTGAATACACCGAATACGCCGTCTTTATGTAATAAGATGATGATTTAGTAGTTCTGTCGTGCACGACAGAAAGTCCAAGCATGGTTTTCTATGGGGAACGAAAATGATAGAAGGCAAGTTCAAAACAAGGTTTGCGGTTTTCTTTGCACTTGTTTGTCCAATAAACCTTAAAAACGTTCTCGGTAGGTGGTCTACAACCAATCCAGTGAAATTTGAGAGAAATTTGTATCCTAAAAAAATCTCCTCCTGTCACTTTAAACTTATCTTTTCTAGCATCAGTGGCTCTTCAGGCGCCCATTTCAAGAGCCACTGACCAAAGACTTGGCATAATAGTATGGCTTATGATAATTTTTGACAAATGGCAGCTATTGCACAAACAGCTTTCTTGCACTCACATTATGATAATTATGTTCATAACTATACTTGATCTGCACCAAATAGGCAGGTCTCTTCACTTTGTGAACTCATAAAGACCTACATGTAAATTCTGGAAAATTCTATCGAGTAGTTCACTAACATGTCAAACCCCTTTAAAGGTGCAACGAGAGATATTAAGGCACAAAAATATTGTGTCATAATAGTAATTTCATATAGATTAGATTTCTTACCTTGTATTTGGCTACAGAAATGTCTTAAAAGAGAGATAAAGGTGATTCTGATTTGCTTATATTTCAATATAAAACATAGGCTGAATTTTGTGTTTGCTCCTATACGAAGTTAAAATTTGACAATTTTTGTACCAAAGAAACATTTCTCAGCTTAATCCTTTCAGATGGGGATATTTTTGATGCAAAGCTTTACATCAGGTAAAAATCAGTACTTTTGATTTTTAGGGACACCTGATATGTGAAATCTCTTTCGTTACACCTTTAAGGAAAACATGAGATGAAGATTTTAAAACAGTCATGACACGCTAAGTGAGAACAGTAGGAAAGGGATGGAAGCAGACAGGACTGCAACACAAAAGGACATACACCGGGGAAATGAAAACAGATCAAGGTAACATACAGACAAACATAGACAGATCAATGTTTATAGTAGAATCAACCCATCGTGTCACCTCGAGTACTTTTCCAAAGGTATGGACACTGAATGAGGGTGATGTGCAGTGGGTGAAAATTAAAATTCTATGCTAAATCTATTGAAACATGTAGCAGAGAAATATCAACTCTATGCTTAATGAATTAAAACACTCCAGTTACATATAATAATTTGTAGGTATATACGTTACCTCTCAAAACATTCTGACAAATCATAATTGCTTCAATGGTGCTCAATGTAACCGGTGAGTTGAACATTACAGACTTTTGAGCACCCATGTTGGTAGATGTTTCATATAGAAGTCCCATGGATGCAGATGAGGTATTACAATTGATTCTGTCATGTGCTGTATGATGCTGTGCAGTAGAGCTTGACGGAATAAATGGCAATACCTCATTTGCATCAGTGGGACTTCTACATGAAACGTCTACCCCCATGTTTTGGATACGAAAGAACACAAAAGTCTTTGCACTCTCTAAGTAATAGATGATGTAAGTTTGTTAATTCATGAAACAGGTGAACAAATTTTGAAGGAGCAGATTGGTTTTTCCAACTTCTCCTGCGGGAAGACAGCTGAAAATCAATGAGAATCAATTGGTTTCTCAACTTCTCCTGCGGGAAGACAGCTGAAAATCAATGAGAATCAATTGGTTTCTCAACTTCTCCTGCGGGGAAGACGTCCGAGAATCAATGAAAATCATTTCAGGTAAAATTAATAGTTGTTAAAGTCCGAGAGTCAATTGGCACCCCTTGATTGATTCTCATTGACTCTTGGATGGGTTAGGGTTAAAGAGACACATTTGAAAAATAGTGCACCCTCAAGATTTTTTTTTGAGGTTGTAAGGCTTTCATATACATTAGCCCTCACCTGAAATGATTAAGCCCAAACTCAAGTGGCCCTTATGGGTAAACATGACTCCGGAGTCATTATTAAAAAAAAAAAAAAAAAAAAAAAAAAAAAAAAAACACATGGCCATACATCGATTCCCAAACATTTTCCCCTGTTTGACCAGTCCTTGTGACCTTGAATGGTTTTTTAAATATCAATGAGTACCAGTCAATGATATTCATGTACTAGACACATTTGGGTTGATTAAATTTATGGGTAACTTAAAATTTCAGCCTACAAATTCCCCTTGATGTTTTTGGCCTTTTATTAATGCCATATTACAACTTGTTGGGGGTAGTTTTCTCTTTTCTGTTTAAAGCATATCTGTATTCTCAATTGCCCTAGACTACTAATTTTCAGCAAATTTAATTTTCAATATTTTGTGACAATGTGCCAGTGCCTCTTTAAAGCTTTTAACGGTGAGGACTTAATCATTGACAAATACAATTGAAACTGAGATGCTTCATGATATTATATTGCAAGCTATCATTTCAAGCCATTTGCATGACCTTAATGTTAGTCCCTTTTACCTGGTAGTGTCCAGCATCGTACGACTAATTAAGGAAATCAGTGTTAGGAAGTTGTACCATAGATACGGTGTCCTATTAGTCTAAGTGAAAGGTGTGTAGACCCTTTGTACAATGCATGTGGTGTATACACCACTGCAACATGCAGACACAACACTGACGTGTCACTATTAACCAAGGACTTAAAACAAAGGAGACAATAGGATATTCTTTTGCAAACAATAGTGAAGAAAACTGTTAATCTAGTATCGCTAACAGTTTGTGAACAAGGGATTTACTATTCCATGTATTCTCTCTGGACATTTAAGCCTTGTGGAGATGTTCTTTATTTATAAAACAGTATATTTATTCTAAGGGTTTTAAAAAAAAGGTGTACGGTCCCCACACGGCACAAAGTTGAGTGGGTGTACGTGTGTGTCGTGGTGTGTGGTGTGTGTGTGCAGATAGTGTTTTACAAGCAATACTATGTTATTAAGTTCTTAAGACCATCCATTTTGGTCACTCTAAACCAGAGCATCAATGATTTACATGTTTTTTAATATTAAAAAAAAAAAAAAAGACAATGTTTTTTTTGTGACAACCCTTACTTTACTACAAGGCAAATACTATGATAAACAACTTGACTTGGTACAAAATGCTGGAATTAAGAACACTGCGGTTCTGAAACCAAGTCGTCTTGCCGCTCTTTGTAATCACAAAATGTGTAATGGCCTGATGGGTTTAAAGGTCATAAGTGGTCAATGTGTGTCATTCTCTAAACACACCCCCTGAGTCGTGGCTTTTCTGACCACGCTTGGCTGCAATCGCTCAAGTGTTTTAGCTGAAGAGAACAAATTATAATAAGTTTTACCAAAAACTGCCAAAATGACCCTTTAATTGGCACACGAGCTTTGACCCCTCTGTTAACACCTCAATAATGGGTTGCAACCGCTGACTCTTGACCCATAGATATGGGTCACATGTCAGCGGTTGAGTGATTCTTCTAGCTGATTTTGTTTCAATGCATTTGACCTTTGAAATCCATCTGTTAAAACCTATATGATTTTGGGGCAGTGGATCTTGTGACCTGATGGGTTGATTATAGCAATTTAATATGTGACAGAAAAATAAGATTTCATAGACTTTTCAATGAATGCCCTTAAAACAAGTGGTATAAAGAAGGTCTTGTGCCCTCCCATTGTGTATATGGGGGAGGGGGGTAGAGTCCAATGGACCCCCATCCCCTCTAAAACCACTTAGGCAGTGGAATGTTTAAAACAAACTTGGTCACTGATGGGTACATCAAAAACAACCACATACCAGGAAAAAAATGAAAATCACGTTGTCAGATTCAAAATAGCGTGTCCAAAACCGATTTTGCAACGCGCACCCAATTCGCCCACCAAAAAAACGAAACAACACTTTACTGAAGGACTGTTTCCATAAAATTTGGTTCATATAGGAAAATCATCAATAAATTTACATTGCCTGATTTTTTGTAACGTTACTTCGCAGTACATTTAAGGGCAAAACAAATTTTGATACTGCACAAAATAATTACGCTAATTAGCAATAACGCCATTGGCCGATTTGAATATTTTTGTCATCAAAACCATGCCAACTGATCTTTAGGCAATTGCTAAAAAATTTGGGCAAATATGATTGACTATTAAAAAACTGGCACACACACAAAAAAATGGTGTCCATGTGAAACCCCCCCCCCCCATACCACTTAAGTGTTATTTGGCCCAATCTGTGAACACCCTCTATGAACCTTGGAACGAAGGGTTTCTTTCTTCTGTACCTAATTTGTTGAAATATTGGGCTCAAGAGTTTGGCAGGATATAAACAAATTAGCAACACTTGAAACCAATGACCGGAAAACAGACTAAAGACTAACATTTATTGGTTTTAAACCTATAAATAAATATGTCTGAAACACAATTAACCTTAGCATGTCACTCTTGCTATAATTATACTATCTAGCTATTCTCCTCTACTACAGGCTGATACCATGTATATGACTTATTACAGCTCTGCCTGAAGAACAAGAACATGCAGCTATAGGAGGTTGTGGGGGTTTCTTTTATCACCAAAGGCTTCTCAATTCATGTGCCAATTTGTCCAACTTTAATGAGCGCATCTTGAAGCTTACACTGACGGGCAATCCCGAACAACAGTCATTTGCTGTTATAAGCATCCCACACGACTATCCAGAAGCAACTGTCCTCCACTTTTACCATGAACTTTCCACTGCCGCCAGTACAGTTCCAGCCTAATCTTCTGTACACATCCCTGAGATTACAACGCTAAGCCTTGGTCCTGACAACGCGCTGTTTCACGCTTGCAAACACAAGTCTAACAGAAATGGAATGTTACATGAAGGACTTCATGCACTTTTACCATGTTTCACTATACCAATTTCAAAATCATTCAGATAGACTGTGGACACACTGCCGCCCAATTGTATAACTTGTCCACTGGACTTTTCTGTCAAAAGATGTGGATTAACAGCATTAAGAACTCAAGAGCCTACCACACTTTTGAAGCTGTTTAATTCGATCACAGAATTGTCGCTCTTGCAGGAGCCAGATAGTTATCGTCAGATAACCACCTCCCAGAGATCCCATGAAACAATTGACTGGAGGAGGTAGTGGGGTGATACCACGCTTTGTGAGCAGTATACTGTAGCAGTACATAACAGTTCAACACTCTTGTTGATGAGCTTGAAGACAAGAACTCCAGCGCGTATAATATGATTCCTCACTTCAGCCAACAAAGAAAGGGCATTGGAGATGCACCTCGAAGAAAGAAAAGACTAAGTCGCAAAGCCAGAAGAAAATTTTAAGTCTGCAGCCAAGACGCACCGTACTAAATCCACGAGAAGCTCCAAGCAGAACCTTGATGCTGCTAAGGATGCACTTGATGATGCTTACACTGTGGTGCTTGAGGAGCATTTAATCCAAGGCTGAAGCACTTGACGCTACAAATCTTGAAACAATCATGCTGGCTGCCTGGGAGGCCTTGGGGGACTGAACGATCAGAAGGCTAACCCCACCTAATACGAATGCAGGTGAAACAACTGCAGAGCGCATTGACACTTGGTTTCAGCACTTAGTTTCTCTACTTGGGCAAGCCAGTTCAGAATCACACTAACCTTGATGAACACTTCTATCAATCACAAGATAGCAGACACCCTCCCCATCCAGACGGACCTTTTCACTTAGAGGAGCTTCAGATCTGTCCGAAGAAACTGAAGAACAAGACACCTACCGGTCCCGACAACATTCCTGCGGTAATCTGGAAGCATCAACTATTCCATGATCAACTGTATAATTTTGTCAACAAACCTACTGGGAAACAACCAGCTTGCCTTTTCCAAAACTCATTCCTCTACAAAGAAGGCGACCCTCCAAACAACCCCAAGACTCAGAGAGTCACACTGTCAGACCATTGGCCTCTAAGGATCTACACTCATCTCTACAGAATCACTCCTCACATAGATTCCATTCTCGACGGAACCATAATGGTTTTCGCAAGCATATCACACTACTCAATATACTGCCCTCAAAGGATCATAGGGAGTTGAGAATTTCCCAAGAGAAAGCTTTCAATTGTGTTTGGTAAATTTTTCCAAGGCTTTTGACAGTGTAAACAGGATGTAATGCTGCAATTATCGCCAACTACGGGTCCCCCACTGAGACTGTCAATGCAATTTGGCCATCATTTATGATCACCCTAGAGCTTTGTGCAGACCATGGAATGAGCCAACAAAGGATTTCCTAACAAAACAGCCTACGGATCCTCCAAGGAGATACCTTTGCTCTCTATCTCTTTGTATCGTTGATTATACCCTCAGACAGAGTCTTGACATCAAGGACGACAAAGGACCATATCAAACCCCAGCGTTCTAGACGTCACCAAGTCAGCATCTCACAACCTTTGACCTACGCAGATGATCTATCTCTAACAGGCTGAATTTGATATGTGGTGCACAGATCTACTATATCACTTGAGAAAACTGCGACAACGTCGCCTACATCTAAATGCCAAGAGACTGAATATATTACTGTCAATGATGAAGATGATCATCAACCTATCTGCACAGCAAGATGGTAGCCACTCAAGAGGTCAAGACTTCCATACTTGGTCCTATATGTTGCCGACAGCAGAAAGACTTCCTGTCACGCCAAGGACAAGCTTGGAATGCCTGCAATAAACTACAAACCACTTATGGAATCTGGTGATCTCCCACTTTCAACCAAGCTGAAATTCTTTAGACCCAGTGTATAGAGTATCCAGTTATATGGATCTGAGACCTGGACCATGAAGAAAGGCTTCAAGGATCATACTGGATGGCACCTACCCAAGCTCTTATGCAAGTACAACACATCTCCTGGCGTGAGCCCAAGACCAAAGCCAGATTTTTGGAGATATCCCTCCAATTTCATCTTCTGTTGCCCTATGCCGAGTACGATTTGCGCGGGCAACTTCCATCGTGCGATTTACCAAGTAGTACTCAGACGTCACATGTTGGAATTTACCATATGCCAAAACAGGGGTCGCGCCCTTTACTACATTGATGTGATTGCTCGAGGACATCCCGCGGATCCATCTTGACATCCCAACCTACTGACACAGTTACATTTGGCGCTACATGTGAACACATCTCTGGGCTGCGGCCATTAGATAGATAATTATATAGGTTTATTCTGTTACCAAAAAGCTGAAGTGTGAGGACAAAGGATCATTTTTCAAAAGTCCACTAATATAGTTAATTAGCTAAATTAGCTAATATGTATGCAATACATGCATACACACTTGCACTCAGGCACCTGCATAACGCACACCACACACACTACACACAACACACATTCCACCATACACACACATGAAATTGGTTTCTTGGTCTTGCTCTGAGCAAACAGATTTGTTCCATTGTATTCTTATTTTTGACATTTGTTTACAACACCCACACATTGGTAGGCAACACCCCACATTTCCACACATGAGATAGCCAAAGATACGGCACAACAGGCATAGACATGGACACACATACAGGACACACACATACACACACAGTCACACACGGAATTCCAGCACAATTTATTTTAAATTGGAAAGAATTTGGATTTTTACAGGGGTAGAGGATATTATACTGACAGGGTCCACTTCGTGGCAAATTCTATTCTGAGGAATAATAAACCATTTTCAAATTACTCATGTACTAATGTTTTTTGTTTGGCATTATTTAACTATAAAAAAACATATCTTAAAACACTAGTACTAAGTCATATTGCAAAATGGCACAACTGATAGGGTACTGAGTGTGGTGTACAACAAACCACAGACATGAGGTGTGTCCTTGCTAAGTCTGAGTAGCTAGTGTAAATAAAACATGATGCCAGCCCATGGGCGTAACGGGCCTGCCCGGCTCTGAGGGGGCAAATTTCCCCAGTCTTTTCCCCTCTCATGGGGGTCAAAAGGCCAATTTTTCCCAGTCCGAGGGCAAAAATGGCTGATTTGCTTGATTTTTGGCAATTTTTTTCACGGCCACAGTCGTCATGGGGGGCACCTGCCCCCCTGCCACCCTTCCCCCCCCCCCGCTTTTACGCCACTGGCCAGCACACTGACTAAACGCAACTAAGGTCAAACATTAGACTGCAATTGCATCAGGCTAGCAGTATTTAACATCTAACAGCTAGAGAAGTGATGCTGCATGCAAAAAACATTCCTACTAAATTGTCACCTTGGAATCAGGGCAAAATCAGAAGTATCCCCCAAACCCAATTTGACCTAAACATTTTCAAAAATTTGTTCCATAGAAAGCACCAGCAATTTCAAGACTTGCATAACTGTGATTTGAAACAAGATACAAAAGACTAGTTTCTATTTTTAGTGGCTGCCCTTGACTCTAATTCTTCTACTCGATGGTAAAGCCCTATCTATTGATAGACTGATAACATATTGTGGATACAAAATAATAAGTTTGCACTTTTATTTCATTAAAGACCGCCCTCGTCCAAACACAGTTTAATCAGTTGTCTAAGAAGTGGTTCATTTAACAACAATCTACGCACAAAAAATATGGGTTGATAATATCTGTTAATACATTCTATGGTGGCATGAAAATGCACTGAACAAGTCCCACACAACCCTATTTCAGGGCACGGTTATAGATGAAAGCAATGAGTCTAGAAGCTTTTGGTGGTTTACCTTACCATTAGGTGGAACACATCGCGTGACAAACTTGATGTAGTCAACAGTGGTGCTTTAGTCAACAGACTACCAATCGCATGTCAACAATAATATTATTATAACTCAAACTTTATTTGCAATATCACACACGATGTAACAAGACATTGTGCCACGATACACAAAACAAGGATAAATAACAACAGGAGGTGGTGATCCAAAATTATCAAAAGTCCAACAGAAATGAAAAGAAGAGAATAGCGTTGATAAAAATTAACATTCTCAACCACAAAATCAAATCCAATTTAATTTATCAGTGACACTATGCTTTGTTGCTATCTCTATAATCTAAAACAGATTAAGGCAATGGTCAGTCATTTTTGTAAGAAACAACCTCAATTTGCTTAAATTGTGAGATTTTTACAATTTTGAAGAGTAATCAGCAAAACTCTAATATGAATGAGTAGCCTACCTGTTCATAATGTATTTGTCATGAAAAACGTCACATAATAACTAAAATCTGTTTCAGAGATCTGTAAAGAGTTGTTTAATTGGTGGTCTTCTATTTCTGTAGAACTAGGGACAAAGCAGAAGATGTTGTGATCCAATGGATATCTTAATGTCATTTTAAACCCTAACAATGGCAGTTTTAATCAGCTGACTGCCAACAAAATAGCAGTTGGGTGGTATGTGGTACAGATGGTTTGAATTGAAATCAGTGGCAGAAGAGGCAGTCCATCTAAGAGGGTCAAAATTCCCAAGTCATCCCGCCATAGAAGGGAAGAATTTCTAAATTATCTCGGTGATTTGCTCCAATTAAAGACACTATCAGTGATTTGAAAAATATTTGAAATTTGCAGGAATAGCTTCAAAGTGAAGGATAAGTCTGTAGAATTCTCATAAGTTACCTTTTCCAGCTGTACAATTGATAGAAAAGGAAGAAAACGGCAGTGTTCCAAGATACGATTCCCCATTCAATTACGTACGGTAGTAAGTGTCCGTTCGGACAGTAATGCTAAAAATCTCTGATTCTGTCCTTATTAGGTTGCTTCTGGTCTTATCATTTGCAGGGTATGTTAGGATACCTGTACTTGTTACATACATGCATAAATCTGATTTTTGATGATTTTTTTCGATTTGCTGATTTAGCAAATCACTGATAGTGTCTTTAAGTCCGACTGCGAGGAAATGTGGGTGTACCATGTGACATTAATTCTGCCCACGTTTAGGCTAAAATTGGTTGAAATTCCCTGAAGATTGATGAAAATACATATTTTGATCCAAATCACCCAGCTTTTTTAGCTAGAGGGGGAAACTTCCCCCACTTCCCCCATCAAATTGCTTTAAAGACACAACAATGTGCATGTTTTCAAAAGAATTCCATTTGTGGTTCACTACACTCCAAGTTCCCGTGTTCATGTGGATTTGTTTAAGCCCAGGTCCCCAACTACGGTCTGCTCAGAGTTTATGCCTGTTTTGAGCTGAATAATAGAAACATAATATTTGTTCAAAAGGTGAATAATGTAAGCAGGTACCAGACTGGTACATTCTCAAGCACCTGAACAAAATTACAAAATTGTCTAATCTATTGCTTATATACCTGGAAAGGTATCCAAATATTACATATTTTAATTAAATCAATACAAAAGATGTCTCCTTTTACTAATTAGTGCTTTTCTTGGCTCTGCGAGCATCTGATTAATGTTGAAAACCAACGCTGTACTCCAAGCACTACAGAAATGAGGAATCAATAACTGCAGTCATCTAATAACAGACATCTACAGCAATAGCTTCACTACAATCAAACTGCAAAGAAACAGTGACAAAATAAAAATAGGAAAAAAAGGGTGCCAGACAAGGCATAAATACTTGTAGAGTTTGTAAAAAAAAAAATACATGACTACAATACATCCACCTGTTATTGAATTCCAGAGATGCTCAAGTTGTACAGGTGATCTATTATACTCTTGGTATTTCCACCGTAGGCCAAGGGAGATTTTACGTTAAAGCGGCACTGGTACATTTTCAGAAAATATCAAATTTCACCTCAAGAAAATGATCTCTAACTTGACTTGCTTGAAACAAATAAAACAACTAATGGATGATCATGAGCGTAGACACGTGCATGGCGCTATTTCCTGGTTATTTCATATTGGAAGGCCATTTGAATTATCAAAGATCGCCGATATTAATTATTCTAATTACAAAATTCCTTCATTTGCAACACATACGGCCTTTTTCGAGCTTAAACACTCACAGGTATAGTTTACTAGCCAGATACCAATGCAACCGTGTAAAAATCTCAAACTTTTTGGAAAATTAGGGGTGCTCTTAAAAAAAAATGTGCTATTATTGCTTTAAGTCAAAGGCATTACAATAAGCAGGGGTGGCTCCAGGGTAAAATCATAGGGTGAA
>JAMKCH010063412.1:0-20459 GCA_023653785.1 Ophioderma brevispina
CTTTTGGATCACTGGTCTCGTCCTAAATTCAAATTAGCACTGAAATGTCAGAATTTTATCAACACAGGTATCAAATTATTCTGGTCATATGGAATACAAAAATCTATAGTTTGTTTAATTCTGACCTTGAGTAAAAGAACTATGGCCAAAAATGTCAAAATGTCAACACACTTAGAAGTCAAATTCGCTAAAATGGTTAATATTGTCTGACTTTAATGATATTATTGTCTAATGATGTTTTCCTGCATGTAAAATCCAACTAAGCAGCTTTAAAAGCAAAAATCATAGCCCTGACCTTGATATTTCAACATGGCTGCCAAGCTAAGCAGATCGGTTACTTTAGAATGGTACGGAACTCGCAAAGTATATTTTACCAGTTTTATGACTGACGATATATTTTTTTCCAAATCATATTCCATGTGTCTAACTTTTGGATACACTGTGAAAAATTACTATGCAATTTACGGGAAAATACTGCAAATTTTCCAGGCCTATAATGACAAAATCTAAAAGTGAAGCCTTTATTTGGATTTAATGAGTAACAACATTAATATACACTACTCTGAATTTTCAATAATACGATTAAGTACTCAAATTTACAAGTAAAATACTGTAAATTTTTACAGAAAATCCTGGCAGCAATTCTGCCAACAAAACACTGTAAAATACAGCCTTTACAGGTTTTTATTCAAATTTACTGTATATTTTTACAGTTTGATGTAATACATTTTACAACAAACTGTACATTCTGCAACAAACTATATATTTTATTTGTGGATTGGCCTACTAAAGTCAGAGTGTTCGTCAGTACTTTTAATTCTCCACACATTCACAATCTCTGTAATAACTCACAAAGTATGTTTTTAAGTGTTTTCATTATTAGTTTTTACAGTATATTGTAAATTTTACGGTAATAGCAGAATTGCTTCCTGAAATTTCCTGTAAATTTTAGTATTTTTATACAGTGCAAGCATCTTTTCATGAAACACAAACTTAAATCAACCACCATATATGTTAACTAGATAATTATTGTGGGTTCCTAGCCCCTCCCCCTTGTCCACCAACGGGGGTGTCATTTAAAAAATGATTGAAACCAGTAATTATGAATAACTTTCTTTTGTAAATATTTACAAATTCATAGAATTGAGCAACATATAATAATATAAAATGCAGTTAACCCTTGTTAGATAGGTAAATTTCCGGGTGCTAATCTGAACTATAAACTATGACGAGACCCATTAATTCAAAAGACGTATTAGGGACAAAACTTTAAAAAGACTTGAAATTTAAATGAATTGGATTTCATTTTAAACTTATTAGGTGCTAGATATGAATTTCTGTCCCAAATATAACTCTATTAGACCTTCGTTGAAATTTAAAGCAACAATGTGTGCAAATTGTTACTTTAACAGTGGACTAAAATACACTAAAACTTCTATGAAAGATATTTCCTTTATTGGTGCAGAGTACAATAAGAGACTATAGCCTGGTCATTGTATGGTTACATGCACATTATATAAACATACTCGTTTATGCAAACCAAAATTATATAAATACTTGTTTAGGGATGGTTTTTCAAAAGTCACCCAAATTACTTGTTTAGGATAGTAAACATAAAACAAAGTACTTGTTTTGGGTAGCAAAATCAAACCAAAACACCTGTGTAGGGTTGCAAAATCCACCAAAAACTTGCTTTGGGTGTTTTTTCTTGGCAAGTGAAAATAACACACTTGTTTTTGGTATATTTTCATGAGGCCCACCGCGCCAGCATGATATCCACTTTGGAATAACAAGTGTACCCCCCTCGTTACCATTAAAATAGCCAAGCAACAACCCAACAAAGGGGAGACATGAAGAGGAATCCACTCTCCGAATTCCATCTCCACCTGATTCACCTATTCAAGGTAATCAGAACCAACTATTAAAGACACTATCATGATTTGCTAAATCAGAAAATCGAAAAAATCATCAAAAATCAGATTGTTGCATGTATTAACAATCCCGGTATCCCACATCCCTGCCATGATAAGACCAGAAAGCAACCTAATAAGTACAGATTCGGAAATTTTAGTCATTAGGGTCCGTTCGGACACTTACTACAACCGTAATTGAATGGGGAATCGATCTTGGGAACATTGCCGTTTTCTCGTCCTTTTCTGTAAATTCTTCAGAGTTGAAAGGGTAACTTATGAGAAATCTACAGACTGATCCTTCACTTTGAAGCTATTCCGTAAATTCAAATATTTTTCAAATCTTTTGTATTTTGTTCTTAAGAGCTTTAGTATACAAATTCATCATGTTAAATTTTATGACCCAGATCCCCCAATTACACCTAGTGGTAAAGGTTATGAGAGTGCAATGTTTCCAGTACGCTAGATGTCAAAATCTCAATGTTCTTCACAGAAGAAGTAACTTGAGGCATCGATGTACTCACTAAATGTAAACGAGTGAAAATTTCACCCCCCAAAAGAGTGAAACTCTTTAAACCACTCCAAAATGAGTGGTTTGTACTTAAAGAGCGAATTCCCACTCAAAAAAAGAGTGAACATCACTCCAAAAAGAGTGGATTTCCACTCGTTTTTGTGTTGTCCTTCGTTTCATTCCTCAAAAGTGTTGTCCTTCGTTTAACTCCTCAAACGAGTGGAAATCCACTCTTTTTGGAGTGCTTTTGACTCTTTTTGAGTGGAAATTCACTCTTTTTAAGAACAAACTACTCATTTTGGAGTGGTTTACAAGAGTTTCACTCTTTTGGGGATTGAAATTTTCACTCGGAAACATTTAGAGAGTAAGAGTGATTCAGACTTTGCATCAGATGGATATGACACCCAGTAGTTTATACTGTGCAAGCAAGCAAGGTTACGTGTACCATTGATGATTAAAATTGTATGTGGCAGCCATTTTAAAAATTCAAGGTCAGAGCTATGGTTTTTGATTTTGAAAGTTGTTTGGTTGAATTTGGCATGCAGGAAAACATATCATTACACACTAATATCATTAAAATCAGACAATTTTTAGCGAATTTGACCTCTTCTAAAAGTGCATTGACCTTTTGACATTTTTGACCATATCTCTCTTAATAAAGGTCGGAGGTGAACAAAATATACATTTTTGGATTCCTTATGACCAGACGAATAATTTGATACCCTATGTGATACAATTTGGGCATTTTTCTATTTTTGACCCCTATTTGACCTTTGATGACCCCTCCCAAAAATGTCCGGGACTTTCAAGCGGCAAGCCCAAGTAAAAAATGTTCAGTATCCATCAGGGAACCCTAAACCACTTTCAAACCTTTGTCTCCAGAATTTGGTCACGGGACCTACAGGCTGATCTTCTACTATTGTGGGAATCTTGCCATATAGGCATACAAAGGTCATGATTGTATGTTATAGTGCCCTCTATAAGCCCATTCGCCATAGAAAGACATGTAAAATAGATTTTTAAGGAAAAAAATATTTGCCTGCAATGAAATTTCATAAAATTTACACAGGATGTAGTAAGTGGATTAAATAATGCAAACCAGTTGTGAAAACTGTGTTGCCACTGATATTTGTTTTATTTTGCTTTTGTCATAATAAATAAGACTTTCAAACAGATGTGATGTAGAATTCCCACATGGTGCAGGCACAGCCTACTGGTTGTTCCTACAATATATAAACTTTGTAACTTATTACTTATTGCTTATTAATCAAGTGATATTTACCTGCATTGCCATTATGATCTGACGGACTGAGATCACTGCTCTCTGCTACATTTATGTTATTATTCAAGCCCAGCTTACTCTCTGTACTTTGATGCACTGCTGATACCACCACTGGTGATGACGGCTTGCCAAACTGGCCATCCCCAATACTTGATCCATATTCATATGCAGAGAATTTGATAGTTGGTGTAGCATTGCTGATTGACGATAAAGCTGGTTCACTTGAAACAAGGTGTAAACCTGGCTGAGCTAGGCTGCCTAGCTCCAAGTTTTCTGGTCTTGGTTTGTTCATATCAACTGATGATTGACAACCTGTAACCAATTAAAGATGCATGATAACACTATTATGAGATGGATGCTCTATTTGGTGTAGTCATTGACTTAAAGAGACATGAGGAGATTTCCCAGAAAGAAGCGCCCCAATTTTTTTCGAACCCGGGTTTTTTGCATATTTGGAATGCTTTTCAATGTATTAGATCACACCTGAAGTGAATAAGCCGAATATGCCGTCTTTATGTAATAATATGATGATTTAGTACTTTCTGTCGTGCACGACAGAAAGTCAAAGCACGGTGTTCTATGGGGACAATTACGATAGTCAGGCAAGTTCAAAACAAGGTTTGCTGTTTTCTTTTGTACTTGTTTGTCCAATAAACCTTCGGAATGTTCTTGGTAGGTGGTCTACAATCGATCCTGTGCAATTTGAAGAAATTTGTATCCTCAAAAAATCTCCTCATGTCACTTTAATTGCAAGTAACACATCCCTAATGTACATTGATAGGTTGGCGATGGAAACATGCTCCAGTGTGTCATCTAAGCGATTTAGACCATGTACCTGCAACTAGAAAACTTCAAGGATAGAAATTTTAACTAGTTCTCCAGGTAGACAAGGATGAATATTTATTAATCTTTCCCAGGAGATGGCCAGCACACATGAGTGTTGAAAAACCAACGCGCGCTTGTCCGGACTCAAACCGGCAACCTCCGTATTACTAGCATGGCGGCGGTGCTCTTGCCAACTGACCTAACAAGCCAGGGTTGATAGAGGAGCAATAATCTATGTGTTAGGTCCGAAAGGTGTCCATCACAGAGTGAAAGGGTCAGCGATGGACACCTTTCGGTTGGAAAATCAATTGGCATTACATAAGTACACATTATAAAAAGGGGACCGGCAGGCAGAGCCTCACTTGCTGTGCCTGGGAAGGCAGAGGCCTGGCCAGGCCACAGCAAAAGTGGGAACCACTGACATCTGAAAGTGTGTGGACCCCAATCATCTGCCTATCAATCTACAATACAAAAGAATAAGAGTTAAAAATTAGAAAGTAGTTATTAAAAGACATAAAAAAATTCATAAAACACCAGCAAGGAGTGGCCCCACATGCCACAATCACACACACACCACCAGCAAACACACAACCTCCCTCATCACACAAAACAACACACCCCCACAAACACACATAGCACACACCTGTAATACATACATACCAACCACCTGCATACACCTTATAGAACACACACACAACACACCCACACCCACTACCTGCACACATAAACACATGAAAAGCAATACTGTACTAAAAGACTTATTGCACTAAAAGCACAAGATAGTGTGCCCCCACACACACGAGTTATGTAAGTAATCCACTACCGGAGCTTCTGCGCCCCTCCGCAGAACATCCGATAGTGGAGTATCTGCGCTCGAGCGCAGAAAATCCATAAGGCCGAGCTGGGGGTGGGGGGGGGGGGGGGGGGGGGTGTCTTGCGCTCGAGCGCAGGAAACACCTCCGTCACTATATAGTGAAGGAAAAAATCCTGCGCTCGAGCGCAGAAAATCCATAGGCGGAGTGTCTGCGCCGAGCGCAGGAAACACCTCCGTCACTATATAGTGAAGGAAAAAATCCTGCGCTCGAACGCAGAGAATCCATAAACGGAGTGTCTGCGCCGAGCGCAGGAAACACCTCCGTCACTATATAGTGAAGGAAAAAATCCTGCGCTCGAGTGCAGAGAATCCATAGGCGGAGTGTCTGCGCTCGAGCGCAGAAAATCCATAGGTGGAGTTCACGTAAAACTATATCGTATAATAACAATATAGTACTGCGAGAGTACTCCGCTGACGGATGTTCTGCGCTCGCTCCACTGGTGGATGTTCTGCGCTCGCTCCGCTGGTGGATGTTCTGCGCTCGCTCCGCTGGTGGATGTTCTGCGCTCGCTCCGCTGGTGGATGTTCTGCGCTCGCTCCGCTGGTGGATCTTCTGCGCTCGCTCCGCTGGTGGATCTTCTGCGCTCGCTCCACTGGTGGATGTTCTGCGCTCGCTCCGCTGGTGGATGTTCTGCGCTCGCTCCGCTGGTGGATCTCTTTCTGCGCTCGCTCTACTGGCGGGGCATCTGCTTGGTCAAATATCAAAATAGGGCCTACTTTAATTCAGTATGTTTTCAATGCAGAATTGTTTGGGGTTTTAATTAAACCATTTTATTTTCAATGTACAAAATAATTCAGGGTGTTGCATTTTTTTAAACACCTCATAACTCCACATCGCTCCGCTGGCGGATATTCTGCGCTCGCTCCGCTGGTGGATGTTCTGCGCTCGCTCCGCTAGTGGATCTTCTGCGCTCGCTCCGCTGGTGGATCTTCTGCGCTCGCTCCGCTGGTGGATTTTCTGCGCTCGCTCCGCTGGTGGATGTTCTGCGCTCGCTCCGCTAGTGGATCTTCTGCGCTCGTACGCCAGTGGATCTTTTGCGCTTGTTCCGCTGGCGGATCTTCTGCGCGCGATCCGCTGGTGGATCTTCTGCGCTCGTTTGGCGATGTGGATCAACTGCACTCGTTTGGCTAGGGGCATCTTGACTTGGTCAAACATTGAAAATGGCTTAATTCAATCCCCATGTTTTCAATGAAATAATTTGTTTGAAATAAACATTTATTTTTCATAGTAAAAAATAATGAGAATGATGTTGCATTTTAAAAAACGACTATAACTCATAATAACAATTTTATTTTCATGTAAAAACTAATGAGAGGATGTTGCCTTTCGAACAACTCATAAACCACCGCTCCGCTGGCGGATATTCTGCGCTCGATCACTGGCGGAAGTTTGAAGCTCGATACGCTGGTGGATGTCTGCGCTCGCTCGCTGGTGGATCTTCTGCGCCCGCTCCGCTGGTGGATCTTCTGCGCGTGCTTCAGATGTATGGTCATATGTTTATATCAATAAATAAAATAGGCATAAAAATATTATTTACGATTTAAATATTTTTTTACCGGAGGATTAATTTAAAATCAAAGATTTTTTGTTTACTGAACAGCACGTGCGAGGTATGCGGGGAATGTTCGTGTGGGCCTATAGGCCTATCCCGGGGAGGCCTATACGAGTGTGTCGTTTGCGAATGTTAAATTTCCAATTTGAAAGTTACTTTTCCTAACTTTATTACTTACCGACTTCTAACAATACTATAGGCATATTCCGACGAGGAACCTATAACCGCCCCAAGATTACAATAGATTCGCGCTTCATTACGCGCCCAACCCTATCGAACATCTCTGATTCCCCAGTTATTTCGACAAAGTCCCTCAATGTGAGCATAGCAATAACGGTGGGGATGGAGGGTGGGATTCTCAAGTCGGTAAGTATAAAAGTTATGAAGAAGTAATTTCAAATTGGAAATTTACATTCCCCTACCCTTTTTAAATACTTACCGGACTTCTACAATACTATAGGCATAGGCAATCGAATTCACAGCCTATTGGAGGTGGGCGTTCTATGTCTCCCTCACTAAAGCAGTAGACCACACCAACGGTTGCGCCTCCAAATAATGTGGAATCAAATTGCACAAGTTGCTCTAATCCACACCAAAACAAATGTCCACATCACCAGGAATTAATGATACAGGCATTCATTCGTGTACATATCTAAAGCAGAGTAGTCCATCTAACATTTTACAACATCTGACCTTTCAGGATTCTAGGCTAAACAATATGTTTCTTATAAAACAAGCAATCACCTACTCTTTACAATTACCAACCGCTTCCAAGAAGTAAGACAATCAAAACTGATTCAACCTTCCCAAGCAGTGCCCCCAAGAGAGACCTGGAAAAATAGTCCTATCCCTGCAATAATCACTCGAGATACTATTATAAAAAATGACCCGGTCTTGAGGATATTGAGGCTCAAAAAGACTTGCAATAGGAATTATAAACGATCAAAGGTGTCACAGAATGCCTACTTTTACCCCCTCGACTTAATAGTTGTTTTAACCGCCAGCCTGGGTTGAATTCTATTTGAAAAGCAATACACTACAAGCCTACAAGGGGTCAGAAAATGTTCCTTATGCCTGCATGGTCACAAACAATATAGCCTGATAAAAACCACCCCCCTTCCAGGTTTCTCACATTCTTAGTCCTGACGTTTGAGGTTTGAGCTACTAAACGAACTCTTAGTAATTTGGCCCCTCCTTTCAATGAAGTCTGCCCGCAGACTGCCACTTAAGTCACGTCGTTGGACTTATTCGTCAAAACCAGAAAATTACCGTCAAAATGCTAATGTCTGTCCTTAAACGACTACTAAACTCAATACAAATGATTTCTATAACACTTCACAACTGTTTAGAATGCAAACTCTAATTGCAATTCACAGTTCCGTTTAATGGAGGCTCGATGACAGTCTAGGGAATCGGTTTTGCTTTAGGGTCTTTTGCCTGTTTCACAGGAGTCCCTTTGTAATGTTAGGGAATTATAGTATTCTTTTCTATAAACACATCAGGTACCACAGTAAAAAAAAATCTTGTCCAACACCAAGATTTTAACAAACGAAACTGTTGCATTGACAATGCGGAATGGGTTTAAACAATCCCCAACACTATACAACTGTATTTTGTAGTAACTTATTTTTGCCTTGGGTGCCGTGCTGATATCACAATATTTTCAGCTTTTTCGACAACACCCTTCCATGACGTTTTCAGGCTAACTAGGAGGTTTAAGACACATGGGTCCTGGGTGACCATATTTTGGGCTTAATTTTTTAATTTTTAAAAATTATTAATGAAACGTTTTGTTTTATTGGCAAATTAAGATCAATTTCGTTGTCATTCTCACACCTGAACAGACAAAGCCTGCTGCTGTTTGTAATTTACGCCCCACCCACCTGCCCACCTATTTCAAAAGTACCCATATATCTCAATCCTTATGACGGTCATCTGTACCCATTCGTGCTTGCGACAAACTTGTGGCTTGGGATTTTCCCGTGTTTGCAAACATGGAAGACTATTTGATCATAATATTTTCCTACAAATTCCAATTACATGTTTTGAGTTTTAATTAAAGTAACTGCTTCATTTCTGAATGTTAGCAAACCTCCACTCGAGGATATTGCATAGCGTATCATTCATTCAAATGGGTGTTACGTACAATCTCTCGGCTCTAAGGTACTACTCTGTGTTTGGCCCAAATGTTTATTATAGTACTTCCATGGGCAAAATTCCCACTTTTTTTTGGGTCATTAATGTATTTAAGTTTTTTGGCAGAGACCCCAAAATTTCTAGACTCAAACAACACCTTGTCTTATTTAAGCTCGATTTTACTACTTGACTTCAGGTCAATGAACTAGAAGAAAAATTGGTACGGTTTCATGGCGCAAGCATCAAATTCAGACGACTACACTATCTTAGATAAAAATCTTATCAGTGAGGACCTATATCCCTAAAAAAAACTGTCCTAAAATAAACTCTACAGCCTAGAAAAATCCTGCTACCAATTCTTCCCACATCACAATACACCAAGTTGTAACGGTTTGGCTATTGTCGCAAGTTTCCAGAATGATATGACTACATTTCCGATTTGCCTCTAAACCACTACTCATTGTTTTGCATTCAAGAAGCTAGATCAACTCTTCTAACTGGCATCAACTGTAAACTCCTGAAAATAGCTTGTGAAAGTTGCGCACTGACTATCAAGCACCCCTAAACTATGCTGAATATTGCTTTGGAACCCATTGAGACCCAATGTCTTGATTGGTAACAGATTCGAAAAACAAAGTTCTGAATGTATACAACCTATTCCTTGCATTAAAAACCTCAAGTTTTTGTGCGCAGGATAGCGGTGGAATGCAATACATTCATTATTAAGGTCTAAAATGTGGGACCCAACTTTGTACAAAAATTGGCAATTTTACAACATGGGATTCTGTTCCCAAGCAGTCCGCATGGGCTCATCTCAATTTAAACTATGTAGATACAAGGCTCATGCATGTAAAACATCCTTCGCGCATTAAGGCAAATTTAAACCAATGTCTTTTAAAACAAAAAAAAAATTTAAACGTATGGATTCGGATTGTCGAGAGTAGCTCTAAAGGCTTTTCAGTAATTAGATACCTTTTGTGTAGGCCCACAACTTCCTATTTGTGTAGGCCCACAACTTCCTCCACAACTTCCCCTCCAACACTTCACTTCCACTTCTTCCTTCCTGCAGGATCTAAAAGAGTACAGACATTCATGTCAGAAATGGCCTCAAACGTTGAGGAATATTTCATAGTTTATATCAAAAACCACTTTGGAAGCAAATGTTTTTTCCCAACAACCCCCTGATCATTGCCTCGTTACTGAATGAATCGCAAATATTTGAAAACCGTTGCAAAAATTTAAATTGGCTAAGATGACCTTGTAATCGAAAAACAAATTCTTTGGTTCTTAACTGTCCCTACGTTTATGTTAAACCAATCGTTTGAAGTAAGGTAGGATTGAAGTGGGCTTGGTTTTGTTGATTTGCTTTAAGATGCCATTAGTTGTTACCTTTCATTTTCATTACTGGTACAGGATTTTTTCAAAAGATCCCATTGTGTTGATGCTAAGGGGTCCTTAGCGACATTGCCCCTACAAATCGATCTCTTGTCTTTTTGCGACATAATCACTTGCCATTTGGCATCTCTATCACAAAGTTTGTACATTTTTTTGCACAATGGTGGTATCCATCATATGTGTATAAAGGGCTGTAATAAATTTAAAAACCCTTGAATACCAATATTATTACTTGCACTTTGTTGGTATTAATTTTTTTGTGGTCACCTGATGATAGTGTCGATTCAAATTCAACATCAAACACATCATGAGATAGACTAAAAATACAAGACTGGGTAGACTTGTTATATTTGTGAAAATAATCTCAGCAACTATGGCTGGCTATCTTTAATCACTTGGAGGGGATTCTTCAAGGCCCCTCTCTCCTGCTCCCTTGCCCACATAGTTCAAAGCTCAGTTTTAATTCTTGATCATATGTTAAGTTGCAAACTTGCATTTTTGAAAATGTCCATACCTGCTTTTCACATTCCAAGATCTCTAATACCAGAACTGCTTTTGTATTTGTTGAAAGCTTTAACACAAGGCCCTCCCTTTTGAACCCTTTAGGATTTCTTTATAATTTTGTCGCTGACCAACTCATCTCCATTTCCAACAGTTATTGGCCCCATTCCTTTGCGGTTGCCTTTCTGTTTACAGACATGCTGGGGATTCTGCACTATCCTAAGAAGCCATTTGACTTCAATTGATCTTTATTTAACAGCTAAGGTTCCCAGAACTGTAAACTAAAACTCTTTAGTATGTATTAAGTCTTGAATTGCTTGTTGAAGCATGTTAGCAATTTCGTGATATTTTGCTGAGATAGTTTTATTTAGACAGCGTAAGATCACCAGTTGATTAATAAAACTCTTAAAGAATTTCAATTATCAACTCCTCTCTTACCAGGCTTGAAAAGCTTGCTGGATGGAAATGACATTTTTGTGTTCGACTTTTATAATAGTTATTTACAGTGAATTCGGTTAGCCTGGCCAAGAAATCAGTAATTCACAACTCTCAGTATTTTCAACTCATGGCACCAGGTTTGGAAAGTTGGCTGGAATGAACCGATTATTCTATAATTTCTCCATAATCGTCTAGATTAACCCAAGAAACATCAGACTAAAAACACCGTCTTTTAGGGTTTTTGCAATATTTCATCACCAGGCTTTTTCAAAAGCTTGCTGGATTGAACCAATAATCATTAATTGCCATATGAAAAAGTTTTTTTTAAAATTTAAAAAAACTGAAGTTCTTAAGAACCAGCAGAGAATCTTTTTGAAACTGTTTCCAATTTCTTAATTTCCCGGCTTCAACAAGCTTGCTAGAATTAAACGATAAGTCATTTAATTGGCTATGTCAGCTATTCTCAGCCGGTTCTCTATCCTTGCCACCCAAGAACAAGTACTACCAAAACCAATTAATATTTATTTAGGGCTTTGCAGAATCTTCTGTCCAAGTTCACCCCAGCACCCATAAACTCTTGAATTTGTAAATCATCAATCTTCCCAGGTTTGAAAAGCTTGTTGCCCTTCCACCGATGAATCGTAAATTGCTACGACAGAGTGTACAAAGTTTGTCCAAGAACTACAAATACACACCAGTATATAGTAGGGCTAAAATCTTTTTAATTGCAATTTTAGAAAATGCTTGCAAAGCTTGCTTGTTTGAACCACAACAGTCTACAAAGTTCGTCCAAACTACTCCAAGTATATGAGTAATTAAGCTAAAATTCTTTTTAGATTCATTTACAAGGGCTTAAAAAAAAAACTGTGCTTGTTTGAACCAAAGATATATTCCTTGTAGAAATAGATAAGCCTATCTACGCTAGAAGGCCCTCACCCTGTGTAACTCAGTAGATTGACAATAATCATTGATTGACTGTAGACTATCCGTCATCATGGCAACGTTCTCCCAAAAAACAGCAGACTACAACTCTTTTAGATTTTTTAAACTCTTATTCTGTTAATAATATAGGTTTTGAAAGTTAGGCTGAATTGAACCAATGAATTATTGTCTATGAACTATATAGTCTGTATGCAAGCAAAGTTCACCAATGACGCAAGACTCAGCCAAGCGTAATTGAACTGATAAAATCAGAATTGCTAAGATAGTCTTCAATCGTCAAAAGACCTCCCAAGACCATTAGACCATCTTCCGAATTGTCGATGCCTATTAATCTGTAGTAAAAATGATACTTGATGGTCCATCTCAGCTAGTTCACACAAACCAGTAGATTAAAAACATGGTTATATTAAATAATAACTTCAATTTTTATTGATAGGTTGTCTATAGTTCATTTTCACACACCCATAGTCTTTTTTTTTTTTTTTTTTTTTAAACTTTTTCACCAGTTTTGAAAACTTGCTGGCTTGACACCCCATAAAATCATAGGTTTATAAATTGGTAAGACAATCTACAGCAAATTCCCCCCAAAACAAGTTGGATTTTGGCACTAAGTACATTTTTGAATCATATTATCAGCTTCTTTTTTTTTTTTCCAGGCTTGAGAAGCTTGCTGGGTCCACAAGGTAATATTGCTTGATTATCCATTCTAACAGTTTATTTAAGTTCATGAAGAAGCAGTATTAGATAGGCTGATTTTTCATATTTTCCGGCTCAACAAGCTTACTTGATTTACAGATGATAGCTAACGTCTACAACTAAGGTTCACAACCCATGAGAACCTGTAGAACTAAATAAAAACTTAACATCTTTTCCGACTGAGTTTGGAATTATATGATGGCGCCACGGTTCCTGAATCATAGTATAATTAGCTTTTTTTGCCAGCTTGAGAAGCTTACTGGGTAACAAGCTATGATTATACAGTCTACAATTTTAGTCATGCAAGAAGAAGTATTAATTATTTATAGTAGGCTGAGTTTCCATATTTTCCAGGCTTAAAACAGCTTACTACTGGAAGTATCAATGTATTATACTGATTGCTATCAATGCCCTGCCCCCTCATACTAAGGAGCCTTAAAGCAGGACAAGTCTACAAAAAGGTTCACCCATGAGAACCTGTAGACAAACTTAACCTTACCTCAAATATTTTTCAATTTTTGAGAGACTGAGTTTCTCAGTTGGAATATATGATTGCTATCAAAGCCCCCACCCCGCTGGATCTTGAAAGCAGGACAGTATATTAATACAGCTGAGTCGCATTGTTCAATCACGCTGGTAGCCTTCCTTGTCGCTGTCAGCATTGACCAAACACAAAGACGGCAACGGAATGCAAATTGTGGCAGTCACTGGCATGGCACTCAGTGGCAAGTAGTCATGATGGCACGTACGTGTGAAAACTGCCCTAAAAAAATTCCTTTAAAAAGGAAAGGGGCGCCCCCAAGGAAGTGAGTCTTGGTTTGGGTTGTTTTCTAATGTTGTTTGGAATACTTATGTAGAAAAGAAACGGTAGACCAATATCAGATTGAACTCGTGAGTTTTTTTTTATGCAACTTGCTTTAGTAGCAAAGTGTTTGAAAGATATATATATAATATATTTATATATTATTTATTATACATCATAGTAACAGTATTATTTACAGGTACTATCCTTTGGAATTAAGAGGGCTAATCCCATTACAGGAGAGCGTAAAATACATTTATTTATTTACCTCTCCTGTAATGGTATGTGATGCACCTTAATTCCAAAGATATCACCTGTAATAACTGTTTACTATGATGTTATATTAAGCCCCCACTATTCGTAGTGGGTGCAATGAGCACTCTCGACTATTTGGAAAAGTAAGACCAGTTGCTGGAATGCCTCAGTCGTGACCCATGGCATGTATAATACATACATGTCTTCTGTTTAAGCACGACTATGAGTCAGCAATCCGTCTGAAGTCGGATGCCTGTGATCGTAGTGGGGTAATTCCGTGAACTCGCGTAACGGTGCCTTTCCGAAGTTTCTCTCCTGTTGTAATTTAATTTATATTTTATATTTATATATATCTATATATAATATTTTTATTTTTTTTATTTTTTTTATTTTTTTTATTTATTTGGCTTTTTAAATTTTTTGTATCTATATATAACTATATCTCTATCTATATTGAAATCCAGACTCGCGTATGCACAGTTTAGTTGTTGGTGAACCTTATCGACGTAACCTGTAGCATTATAACTTTTGTCACCACCTTAGGGTCCCTGTCTGACTACCGCCCACAGTGCCCCTTTGCAACTATCCAGGGTCCCCTTTACTAACTATCCCGAGGTCTTTTCTTTTCATTCGAACTAATCCAAGACGCCTTCCACAACTGTCTGGGAGCCCTTCACAGCTGTCACAACTAACACAGATCCCCCTTATCATCTGTCTCAGAGCCCTTTCCAGCTGCCGCCACAGAGCATTCTTCCCAACTAACCCAGGGCACATTTCTACATTACCGAATTACCTCCACCCCTAGCCTTTTTTATCTATATGGCCAAGTCCCAACTTACCTCTCCCAACTACCCATGGTCCTTTTTTCGTATTACAATTGATTCCGTATATATGATATTGGGCAGAAGCGCTTGACGGAAATAAATGGCAATACCTCATTTGCCATACATGAAACCCTCCAGATTTTCCTTCTCAACTCCCAGAGTTCCATTTCCCACTACCCCCGGGGTTCTTTTTCCATCAACGCCCGGTTCCACCCTTATCCAAGGGTGTTTGCCTCAATCACCCCTTCCACCAACACAAACCCCCCATTCAGTTCTCATTTTCACCAAATTGAAATTGAAAAAAAAAAATAATTAAAAAAAACACGATATTATAATATTTTTATTTATAAAATTGAGTGTAAATTTTGTTTTTTTGATCATTTTCATTTTTTATTTATTTGTTAAATCTTATTTATTTTTGGATCACTATTTGGGGGGGGGGGGGGGGTCACATTTCCTATTTTTTATCTTTGTAATTGTTTAAAAAAAACATGTTTCTTCGTATTTTCTTCTTTTTTTAATGTATTTGTCTTTTTTTCATTTTTTTTTTTACTATTCGGGTTTTATTTCGTTCAATTAATTGGTATTACTTTTTAGTTTTAATATTTTGTCATATTTTGCTCATTTTTAAATGCTTATTTTATTGTTTCATAATTTTTGTTTGTATTACGAGATTTGATTATTTCTTCATTTCCTTTTTAAACTTTTTAATTATTCTAACGTTGTTCGTTTTATGCCTCAAGTTTTCATTGTTATTTATTATTTATGTTTTTTATTTTATTAGTTTTTAATATACCACGCCACATCTTTCCTGAACCACTCCTTGCTTTCATATTTTAATCACGTGTTTTTCGGTTGCAATTTTGATATATTTTTTACATTATTCTTGCTTTTTAACTTTTGTTATTAGGCCATGGAATTGGATATTTAGTTTCCAGTTACCAGTTTCCATTTACACCAAATCAATAATTTTTGTCAAAACTTCATTATTTTGGTTAAAAGTCATATTTCCGGAAATCTTAAATCGATCATAACTTCAGCTTCTCATCTAAAGCGACTGAAAGAAAAGGGGGACGAACGACGAAAGAAGGAAGGAAGTCTGGGTATGCATACCGATGTGGGGGGAACTGGTCATTAGAAAGCAGAGGTGTAAGGGGCGGGGAAAGAAATTGCTGACAGGAAAGGGGATGGTAGTTGAGAGCTAGACGCAAGGAGAGGAGCTTAAAGCCCACAAGGGATATATAGCTGGCCGTAGAGTCAAGGTGGGGACGAGAGTTTGAAGAGGGAATGTGGATGATGAGCTGCAAGGTTGGGGAAAGTGGAGGGAGGGTACTCTATCCCCACCGTTTCAGGTGGAAGTTAAGGCACCTAGCCCTGAAGGATAGAAATGGAGTACAGACTTTTTTCTATTGATAGATTTTTGTTCTTAGGAACTTAAGCAATAATTTTTGATGGTGTCAAAAATTTGTTACAGTGCCATTTTTTTTTGAAAATCCAATAATGGCGCTACCGTGTCCAAATCAATAATGTTTCCGATATAGACAAATATTGTCTTGTCTTCGGTAATACCGGTGTTTTTAAGTACGAGGAAGTGTTTGGTAATGTTAATTTTATCATTACTTGCCACAAAAATCCAATAGGGCTCAAAGTCAAATATGCCTCGGAATCTTAAGATGATCTTAACAAACACCATCCCTTAACCTATATACGGCTACTTGAATACATGCTGAACATCTGCAAAATTTTGTTCTGCAGGGTGTCTCAAAATCTGTTACAATGATCACACTCTGCAAGGTGTTACTTTACACCTCTAGAATGGCATTTCCAACGCATCCGTACACGTCAAGTGTTTCTTGCACCATTTGCATTTTTAGAGGCTTGATTTCCCGTGTCCTATATGCATGCTTTAATGCTTTTACACTATGAGATACATGTATTGATCACTAGAAACCTATTTTGGTATTTCACTTCCCCTCTGTTATGGATTTGGAATTCTAAGATGGCAGCCAATACAACAGCCGCTTTAAAATAGTAAAACCTACATATATGTGTATTATTTAGTTACAAACCCAACAAACACAACTATTATTATTATAAAGGTGTAATTAAGGTATGGATAAGTATTTGAGACCATTGACATTCTTATCTGGAATTTCTGTTTCTTAAACATGCAAAAATGTCAAGATGGGGGCCATGTGGCCTGCCTTTTTAACCCCTTCTTAAAACCTATAAAATTACTAACCGTACAGCTGTGTGTAATGTAGTTCAAAACCCAAAATGAATTATTATTAAGTTTAAATTAAAGTAATGAGATGATGTCTTTGAGCAGTAATAACTCGTATCTGGTATATTTGTGTTTGATAACATACTTAAAATTCAAAATGACGGCCAGTATATATGAAATATGACAATTCGTAGGTTTTTCAAGATCTTAAAGCAGCCATAGTATTTGCTTCCATTTGATTATTGGTAAGCTTGCTAACACACTTGAAATGTAGATATGAGTTGTTCCGCTACTGGGTATAGAGATCAAATTATGTCTCCTATCACAAATACTGGATGAATTATGGTCACTTTAATGATTTCGTGGCGTATTGGTTTAGGTGGCCATATTGATTTGATGTAATGTTGTGATCAATTCATCACGTCACTAACGGTTCCAAAAGATTCAATCGTGCTTTAAAACCTGGATCTAGTGAATAAAATTATGGCCATCTGAAATGAATTTTAGAGTGATAGCGGCCATATTTGGATTTCTAGAAATGGCACTGCACGAAATTTTGCACACCCTCCAGAAATTTATAGCTTAGGTCTCATTGACAGAAAATCGATCATGGAAAAGTCTGTACTCCATTCCACCCTGGCCCCACAATTCCTCCGACTAATAAATGATCAGCATGCCGTTCTTATTATGTCCAACATATTTTTGTGCTGAGGGTGGTTTCCTTAGTGTTAATGATGAACATGTTAGATTTCCCTACCAATGCTCCTGATCAACCCCTCTGCGATCGCGCTTTACATATATTCATTCCCTTGAAAAATTGATTTTTTTAAGGAAATATTACTTAAAGTATCCAACTGTTATAAAGTCTGATGTTAGATATATGAAATTAGGTTTCGACAACCATCTTATAACAGAATGACGTAAAAAAGAAGAACATTTATATGAAATCATTGATTGAAAATAATGAAGAAGTGACCTCCCTCCTCCTTTTTTCAACATCATCCGGAAACAACTCCAATTTCCATTGGCCCTATAATATTTTTGTTTTTTATTTAATATGCTTATATTATTTTATGTATTTTTAATTAATTTTAATTTAATATGGTTTTTGTCTTTTGAAATTTTTATTTTGTTTCCGCCTTGTCTTTGATTTGTCTTTTAGCGTTTTCTATTGTTCACTCATTGTTCATTGTTAATTCTTTTTGACATTTTTATTTTGTATGTTTATTTATATTTAAATTATTTTCTTTTGTTTCATTGTAATTTGTTTATTATTAGTTTATCAACCTTATCTTTTATTTTTTTAATTATTTTAAAGATTTTTTATTTTTATTAGTCTCCTTTTTATTTTAATGTACTTTGTTTATTGGTGTATTTTCATTTAGTTTTGTTTGTTATTATTTTTTTACATTATTTTTGTTTCATTAACTTTTGTTATTAATTGTATTTCTTATATTATTTTATGTATTTTTAACTAATTTTTAAGTTAATATTAGTGTTTTTTCTTTTAAAATCTTATCTGTTATTTTGTCCTGTTCTTGTTTATTTGTATTTTAAGCGTTTCTTTTTCACTCATGTTCAATTGTTAATTCTTTTTGATTTTTTATTTTGTATTTATATCTGTTTAAATTTATTTCTTTTGTTTCCGTGTCTGTAATTTTTTGTTTCATATGATTATTTTATTTTTCATTTGGGCCACTTTATTCCCAACTTCGTTTATTCCAATAATTCAACTGTTAAAAAGCTGTTTTTAAAAAAAAGAAAAAAGGGAAAACTTTTTAAAAATAGAAAAAACCCAAAACAACGGCACATCTTTCCTGGTAAACAAAACAGCTCAACAAGAACAAAACTAAATAACAACAATGAAAATTCACATTTTCTTGATCGATTTCGAACCCATGACCAACGGGGGAAAATAGTGCAAGTGTAAAAAAAAAAAAAAAAAAAAAAAAAAAATCACAGCGCCTTAGACCGCTGAGCTACATAGGAACTTCTATTTGATGGGTAAGAATCCCCTGCCTCAATTGGTCACACGGTGATGGAAGACAACTCGGGTCACGATTGACATGACCAAATGGCGTGTACGTGTATGAAAACCATTAATATAGTGGTTTTTTAAAAATATTACTTCCTTAAATTTCGCAGGAAAATGGAGAACTGTTCTTCTTGATTAATCTCGGCCGAAAGAATTAATTTTTAGGTCATCAAGTAATCTCTAGCAACTCCTCATATATTTCCACAATATGTGGAACTGCCGCTATGTAACATTCTCGTGATGTAACGTAGAAATCCCCAATTTGGCTACATTTTCCTACGGCGGTCCGGAAAGTTATTATAGTCTGTGTAACAGGACTGCGAAAGATAGACAGTAGAAGGGAATCTATGGAGATTTTTGACATCAGAGGGTCAGAAATGTTTTGTTTGAATATGTCCTCCGTAATTGGGTCTGAACCTATAGAACCTAGCGAGAAAATTAGAACGTTTTGGTCGGGGGTACTTAGGTGCTCGACAAACACGGAAAAGCAAGGCACACAACGTACGGGCCGCATGACTTACGTACATACTTACCGGACCGACGTAACGGATTCAAAGCCAAGCTAATAGGTGCGGCCGTCGGGCGACTAAAAAGGACAAAAGCGTTGGAAAAAATCGTCCGATTACACTCGCAATTTCCTCGAAAAAGGGTTCTTCCCCAGAGAGTTCCCTCTCAATAATTCGTTGAGAATCAGTACTTTTTGAAAAAATCCGTCCCTGAAGATAAGAGCACGCCTTACTCCAGGACGCCCGGAAAAAAACTGGGGAATCAGGGATGTTACGATAGGGTTGGGCCAGGGATCCTAAATAAATCGGGATAGGACACTCGATTCAGAGAATGGATGCGTACTGCCAAGGATCTGCATGAAATCTGTACTTATAGTCGCAGCCGTGCGGGCGCCATTACGCTACGTCATCCCCCGGTTAATTGTCATGAATGCGTTTATTGCATAATTAATAAGTATGATTATCGAAAGTTTTGGTGGCGCTATCACCACGATACGAACATTGTCTATGGGCATTTGTACACAGTGTCACCGCAGGGTTGGGCGCGTATATGGAAGCGACGAAAAGCTATTGTATCTTGGAGGTAATATGGTCCTAGTCCGGGAATCTGCCTAGTAGTATTGTTAGAAGTCTGTAAGTATAAAAAGTGTAGGGAAAATATAAATTTGGTTTGCATCTGTTTATTAAACATTTATTCATATATATGAGCAACACAAAAATCATTTCTCTTTTTGGGACAATTGTAGTCCC
>JAMKCH010063418.1:0-19775 GCA_023653785.1 Ophioderma brevispina
CTTATACCTGACACGTGAAAGCTCTGTACCTTGACACTACCCAAAACTATTCTCTCGTTACGTTATAACTACATACGCAAAGCAGCAAGCATTCTGTATCTCTGTTGTCACATCGTAATCGATCAAGATGTTAGACTATACACGTGGTTTCTATACAGGGAGGGTAGGACCACGACATGCTCGATTTGGGCATGGGGATTCCAAACGGTAATTTGTGAAACTGCTACATTCATTTACTATGGGGAGTCTCGTCCCAGTGACTTAAAAAAATCATCTCTTAAACCTTGTGTCAAAAGATCTTAGTAATATCATGATAAATAAGAAAATATGAAGTTCACATCAATCATGCTTCTGTTAAATTACCTATGCATAACTCAACTCCAGTAAACTCCCCTGTAAAAAAAAAAAAGTAATCTCTATCAAACATAATACCCTTTGACATACGCGCCATGCTTCAGAGCTATGCGCTCTGTAGCCATGCGCACCGAACACTCTAATATCAAAACATGCCCTATTATAATTATTATACACCCCAAACGCATTGCAACTCCTGGATTATTTGTTTTGTCCAGGGGAGGCAAATAAATTTGGTCACGTGTATGACATCCAATGAATGGTCCATTTTGTGCTTGGGGCCGTTTTTTAAACCCGAACATGTATATTCTCAGTTCGCCTTCTATGTGGTCTCTCACCCACTTTTCTTTATAACCATAAATAAATTTTGCTATCTGGCTTCACCGTGTTTATGGTATCATTTGTTTCCTGTGTCATGTACTGTGCCCCAACAAAATAATGCAACACTTTCCGCAAACCTTTCCATAAGCGTAACGTTGTACATTGACCAAATTACTTCTGCTTGTGCGTTTAGTCTTCTTCTCCTTCTCCTCCTTCTCCATACCATCTCTTTTTTTCGCATTTTTCTGCCAAACGTTCTGTCCGAAAATTGCCAAATTGTCAGAACCACTGACCTAAGCTTCACAATGATGTACACTGTTGACCGTTAAACCTCGTAAGGGGTCAACAGAGGTCAAAAACTAACATCTTTTGAAGCCTACTTCCTTTTACATTTAGGTGCTGTAACTGCTGCATGAGCATCGTCTTGGTCAGTGTATACAGGGTGACACAGAATTAATATCGAAACTCATTAACATAAAATGGCGTATAGTCTAATTAATATGCAAAAATATGCTCTATCGCAATATCGTAAATTGGATGGTGATGTCTTATGCAAAGTGCGGAATAATGTCGAGACAAATCGTGTGACTGAATATTGGCCCCAAGGGTCACATGCAGATATGCAATGATTTAATTTAATATGTAAAAACTCTGTAACTCGTCAACCAAGTAGATTTTATGTCAAATGGGTCTTGGGGTTTTTTACAGTGCCGGAAAAGGCTCTATTATTTATAGTGCACAATATGGGGTCAACAGGTCAAAATGAGTCATGCTAGGTCAAATTAAAGAAGCTTAATTGACCTACCTATCTATGCCATCTTGTAGACATTAAAGGCTGGCACAGAGATTTCCCGATAGGGCGCACTCATTTTTCAAACAATCGTGTTTTTTGCACGTACATATGTTGTCCATATACTAATCACGTGTATTAAAGGACATATGTCAAAGTTTTTGTCACTCATGTTGTACTTACATTCATAAACTAACCGTACATACATCACGATTCCCGAAAAATAATACAATTTGATGTAAAATTAACAAAATAGAGGCATTTTAATTTTTGCTTTTTTAGACATACGAAGAAACGAGCGGATTTTCGCCATGGCTTCATTGATCAAAAAGCGCCCAATTTTGCTCTCTCGTGACGTCAAAGTGATTACCAATGGCTGGTGAAAATTAGATTTTTGTGTATCAATGAAAGTTACACTATCCACCTAATTTTGGGAGTTTGATCTACCGAATTGTTAGCATGAGCTATAGTAGATTCAACTCATCGTGTCACCAGAAAAAAGTTTTGGCCAGCGTCGATTAGTTGGGAGAGTAGACAGAAAAAAGAAAATATTTGCCGATTCACCTGTTTTTCATGAACAAACTAAGATAATCGGGCTTTTCATGTTGACATTTTTAGAAAGAGAGTGCAAGACTTTTGTGTTCGATCAAAGTCTGTGACATTACATTTATCCCAACTGACACCTACGATTAGTCAGAATCTTTTGAGAGATAATGTAGCTCTAAATGCGCTACGTGATTTGAATGATTTCATTATAAAGATAGGATTGATTTTTGTCTGCTATCGGTACTACATGTTTCAATAGGTTTAACGTGGAATTTAATTCCACTCCACTGCACATGCCCCTCATTCAATGCTGTACCTTCGAAGAACGTACTAGAGGTGACACGATGGTTACTCTACTATAGTGTGTTGAACGAAATATTTTAGGATTTTGCGACGGTAGTGTGTCCACAAGTTTTAAAAATAACAACTAAAAAACACCAAAAAACAGGCAAAAGCATTAAAAGCCATGATACAAGCGACAAACACCGTGAGTATATTAACCGAAACAAACTTCCCTTTGTTTGACGAGCGGTTGACGAGAAATAGGCACTAGGGGGCTATCATAAATAATCACTTTAACCGCTCCAATACACAACCCGAGCATGTATTCAACCCACAAAAGTATTACTGGACACATTCATGTGCAACATATGAAAATAAGAAAACGGAACCGATGAATTAGAAGTTGCTTCAAAGCGGTCACTTATCATGATTAGTAGTGGAAAGTGCGAAACGTTTACAAGTGGTCTCCAAGACCTACAGCCTTTATTCACGAATGGATAGTAGCCAAACTCATATAATTTCTAGTTATCCTCATGATAGTGCCTTTTAGTGATAATATTGAAGATATTCATCTCTATGATGCACAGAAATGACGTTTAACGGGATTCTTTTGTTCAACTACTACTGAACCATCACTACTATCATATCCAACAATTTGCGTTATATCTGTAAGCTTCCTTCGTTGCCGATCGGTCGCGGTCTAATTAATTTGGAAGTTCATTGATTTTACTTTTGGCCTAGTCCCTCTTGTTTTGCGGTTCGAGTCCGGTGGTAGCCCAACACTTTCGGCAGATGTAAATCACGAAGTAAGATCATTTCTTTACTTATCGTCACCATGGCCACTTGATTTATGGAATGGAATTATAAATTCACTATAGTTCAACATTTACAAATCTTCTATATAGGTATGTCGCAGTATTCGTTATTGTCAAGATCAGTCAACATCAAGAGTTTTTGGTCAGTTTGATTTTACATTAAAGTGCATCTTAATAAAAATAACAATGGATTTTTTAAATAATTTCAAAAAACTGTTAATAGGGACGGAAAGAGATCACAAATTTGTAAAATACAAGTTGATTTTAAATATTTCGAATCGAAAATCATCGTAAGACAAACCAGTGAGAAAACGAGCATTACAAATAATCGAGAAAAAGTATGCGAGGCAGTCATGCAAGCAAACCAATCTACAGGTGATTATGTGAAACATTTGAGCCAAGATATAAATTAAGGTAGAAAAAGAGAAAACAAAACGGCGAGTTAGAAATGTTTTCAAACGGTTATTTGTAAACGAATAATTAGTGGTAAATAGGAAACTTAAAAAAAACGGTCCACCAGACCTACATCCTTTATTACGAAATGAATATGGCGAAATTTAGTGCATCATTGATATGATATTCATGATGTGCCTTTCACTTGATAACGTTGAAATAACTGACTTCATGCAAAGAAAATTATGCTTTATAACGGGAGTCTTTTGCTCAACATCACTGATCCATCACGTACTAGATATACAACAAATCAAGTCTTATTCTGTAAGCTTCCTCCGTGTCGCAAGCGGTTTTTGAAGCGAAGACCATTATTGATTTTATATTTTGGGGATACTCTGTTATTGTTAAGTTCCAGTCCGGTGGTGGCCCACCCACCACTTTCGGCATTATTGCTAGATTAAATTCTGGTGGTCATTCTCTTTAATTTTGGTTATGTAGGTTACAAGGATGCCTCTCTGGGTTCTACGCGGTTTTCCAAGAGTTTTTTGACAGTTAAAGGTTTCTGGTGAGTGATGAATGCATTTATTAAATTATAAGCTTAGAACATAACAGGTGGTTTCCGTAATTGTAATGGGCAATAGGATTGAAAGTGGTCTCTTGGTAAATACGTCCTTATGAATGCAAAGCAGTAATCATTCTTTCTTTTAAAAAACGTTTAAAACAACAGTGGATTTATCAACAAAAGGAACTGAAACATGTCCACAAAATTTATGCCCTTCTTTAATTATTTCTTGTGAAAAAAGGCCCCTAAAATTGCAGAACCTTACAAATCAGAATGATCTCACTAACTGAAGAGATAAAAAATGTTCAACACAAAAAAAGCGTTTTAAGTATTAATAAAAGTATATATATAATTCACTTTTGATATAGCCCATGGACTTCAAGCTCTCATATTTTTTATAATGTAAAAGCCCACATCGATACCCAAACAATTAGCACTGAATCTACCGAGACGAAACATCGAGATACGCTTTCATTATAAACAGGTTCAAATACTGAAATTTAACTCCTTATAGATTAATTAAATATCTTCAGCACGCTTGTGATTGATTTAAATATATTCAACAGTGTTCAATTTACTTCATCAACAACTTTGCTTAATTAATAGTTAAAAAATACATCGCGAGTTCCAGGTTAACAGCGATACAACATACAACGTAGTAAATAATCAAACCTAACACAAACTAAAGGGTATAAAACTGTTCGCAGAAACGGATTTTCTTGCAAATTGCCAACACTTATACTTGCACAGCTAGTTAAGGTTCACAAAAAAATAAGGAAAATCTACTAAAAACGTCGGTCAAGTAAAAAAACACCAAGTTTTAAAGAGTACGAGCCCCTATAAAGTTAATAAATTATAAAGATAGCCCAGTATACTTCAATGCGTCCTGCCCCATTAGCAAAAACTTGGGTCCCCTTCTTCTACAATGCCAAACGAAAAATGCCCCTTACCACTATCAACCTCCATACAGCTAAATATAATTTATTAGATTCATGCTAGAGGCGCTGATTGTCATACCGCGGTTCAAACCAGTTGCCTCTTCATGTGGGGCAACCAGAGCAGCGGAACCTTCCTTTTCGTCTTTAGTATCTTCTCCCTACAGAGACCGAGCGAGCGAAGAGCGAGGTCTCTGAATCATTGAAATAAGACCCCAATCTCCAACAATAAGAAATTCAAGGCAAGGAGAAAACAACGAAACTAAGCAATCACCTAATCAACTTGAAACGTATTCAAGTCAGAACAGACGGCCTTTGACACAAGAAATAGGTACTAATTTCAAATCAAGCCCAATATAAAGGCCTTAAACAAGAAAAAGTGCAGTTGAATTATTTAAATCAAACAATTGGGTCTAATGCTGACGGTCCCTTTAATGAAATATGGACGTCCTCAACCAAAGGGAATTCGGGAAAAGAAAAAAATGGGACCCACAGTTTTGCCAATGGGGCAGACCGCACTGAGTATACTTGTGCTATCTTTAGATTATTAACTTTATATGGCTCGTACTCTTTTTAAAACTTGGTTGTTTTTTTTAAGTTGCACCGTTTTTGGTAGATTCTCTCTAATGCCAAAAGAGTGAATTTCACTCTTTTGGAGTGGACTACAGAGCCCCACTCCAAAAAGAATGAAATTTCATACCTTAAAAAAGAAACGCTTGTTGGGTCAAAGTTGATCTTGATAAGTGACAAAATGATATCCTTTTATCATTTGTTAAATTAGCAAGAGTAAATTTGATCCAAAAATTATTCTTTGAAAGCTGTGAAATTTCACTCTTTCCAGAGTGGGCTCTGTAGTCACTCCAAAAGAGTGAAATTCACTCGTTTGTATATACGAAATAACTAAGCTCAAATCGAAGTCCATCATATAGAGAATCACAACTTTGTTATAAAATTCCGGATTCGGAATTCTTGTTGTACACGGCATCCTATGGGACTGTTGTACTGTGTATAAATGTGTACTGCATGAAACTTTGGAATTAAGCATTTTAGGTGAATATATTATAGTTCTAGATGGCTATTTCGAAATCGGTTTTTAATGAAATGTGAAAAAGAGTCCATAGTGACCCCATTCTGTGAGCCATCGTTAAGGAGTCAAAGGTCAAAATGAAACTCGGGCATAGTATCCTGGAGCCGTCTAGTTATACCTTGTTTTACTTGTGATTACATTACAAATAATATGAGACCGAGTTTTTTAATAATTAACCCTATAGAAGGTAAATTTAACATTTGACCTATAATAATGGGTTTCAGCTTCAAGTCAAATAAAGTCCCAACTAGTCTTTGTCAAAGACTCGGTTTTAAGAAGTCGTGCGATGGTGGGGTGAAACTCTGACAGAGTGGTTGGTCCCTGTTGTTGGTCCCTGTGTATGACATTCACTACTTTGTCAAGACTATAACAATTTGAAGCGTAAAAACGCAGGAGTAGTTAATGGCGTGGCTCTTAAACGGTTTTCTTATTTTGGGCACAAATCGGAATTAATGCTCAATATTTCACACATGCGGGCCACAAAGTTTGAAGACCCGGGGAGGGGGGTACTCATTAGAAAAGGGTAGGTACATATGAGCCGCCGATATAACCATATTTTCCCGCAGTGCGTACTTATTTCCATAGCGTGGTGTACCAATTTATTCATATATTCCCTGATTTCCATAGCGTGGGTACCCAATTTATTCATAGATTCAGCATTTGCATAGAACGATGTACGTTTCCAGGCCCGGTCCCTAAACTCAAGATAGAAAGTGGTACCATGAGGTTCTTCATTTTTTAAACACCCCTTTTCAAGATTTTTCATTGTGATTTTACCCCCCCCTTTTTTTTGCATCGATAACAACACCAGGGGTTGATAAAAATACCCCCTCTTTCAAGGTTTTCAATGGACAACAAGATTTTCCGACACCCTCTTCAAGGATCTTATTAATTTAAATTTTAAGAACAAAACATACAAGTATTCAATACTTTGTGTCTTGCGGTACTCCCAGATGATAATGTCTTTAATTGGATTAATTACACTAAATGTATAAGGATTTTAACTTGAATGGAACATGCACCAACAGAAACAAAGTCTGTAAAAGTTGTAGTTCGACCACAGACCACTTCTGTGAAATGTCCCCCTTTTGTAAATTTCGGGGAGACGGATGCTCAGAAAACCACACTACCACCACTCCTCGGACGGCTGTGTGATTTCGCGGTCCTTGATGACAGTATAAAAATTATGACGCTATGAGGGCTGGTGAAACTATAGGACAAGTGGTGATCTCGAAACAATTACTAGGCCACGAGGCGTAAGCCGAGGGGCATAGTATGGCTTCGAGATCACGAGGGCTATAGTTCAACCATGCTCCGAATAAATATAGGCAGTCCATATTTGTTTTAATACCGACAGAATATATCGATTCTTGTCATCTGATTGGGTTAAAAGGACCATTCTTAAGCCAGGATGCTCAGGATTGCTAACACAGGCCTATATCATCATGATCATGATCCTTTCGTTGGGGTCCACGATCACATATAGGGAAGAAAAAATACTTTTCAAATCCCAAATACTAAGAGCTTTGCGATAGATGATTTGGATCCAAAACACCACATAAGGGGAGCTTTTGAAGTGATGCTAAAAGATTAAACTTGATGTTCAAGTATTTAAAAAAAAACCCCCCCCCCCCCCCCCTTATTTGTGAGGGACCCAGCTACAGGATCGGCTGTGGTGATCCTGTAGCTGGGGTCCATCGACAGGATCGCAATGTGTAGGCCATGGCATTGGCATGGCATGCATGCATGGTTTAACAATTTTGGTAACTTAGGGTGCAAAATTGTGAGAATTAAACAATCAACCTTCGTTGTGTTGAGGAAGGGAAGTGATGTTGGGTCCAAAAACGGATCGCCCGTATTCGACTGCTTGCCATGTTTTGTCGGCAAGAGTGCGGACCAATTTTCCTTGCATTTCATTGACTCGATGATCCCAGCTTCCCGAATTCGGCCAAGGTTTACATGGACTGCAGATGGCCCGCCGTATCGCTGTCAAAATTATAATCCTCGAATATCTCACGGTGTACTTTACCTGCGTTTGGTATTAGCCCCTTGAGCTGCATCTCTGATTCCTTTCAGATCTTTATCTACAAGCTTCAAAGCATGATATGGTGGTTCTGATGATGCGATTCAGCCATTTCACCAGAACGAGTTGGTAAACAAAAAATACGATAGGGGCTTCTGCTATTAAAGTTATATTCATCTCTTACACCAGCTTCAATCTGTACATTCATAATACAGAGAGAATTTAGTTCGTACGAAAGTCCTTTACGGCTGGAAGAGGTGTCCGGGCATAGTTCATGAACTATGCCCGTTTCCAGGGCATAGTTCATTTTTGTTTGTTTCCAATTCTTGAAGCTAGTTGAATTTATGCCTCCACTTTTAAACCAATCAGATTGACAGGGATTTATAGATATGAGGTATATACTAGAAATTACCCCTTTTCCTCGAAATTAGAAACTCTCTGGTTACCACTTGTTATTTTGAGTGAGGGACGGGGTTTCCAGGCCACCAGGTTACGGCGATGCGAGTACGCATGCATGTTTCGAATGGATGACCCTAAATGAAATTTATAATTTTCCAAAACACGGTTACGGGGCAGCCTATTCCTTCAAAACACGGGCGTACGCTATCTGGGTTTATAAATGAAATCTGTGGGTACCAATGGCACGTCCCACTGTTACTTCGTACTCAAAAGTATAGCAAAAGATATAAGTTGCAAGGTAATACATCCGGGTAAAATGACTTTACAAACTCCCCAAACAAAATACGATAGTTAACACTTGCTAGTCACCTTTGTTATGAGTACATATGTTTAATTCTAATTATTTTGTAACGCTTTTTTTGTCAAAAATGAAAAAGTTTAATTTAAAGGTGCATTCGTGAGAGCCCTCTTTACCTGTATTTTGTTATGGTTCGCTTTTTAGGAAAAGCATTCCTCAAATTTCACAGACGATGGTGGCCTTGCCTCATTCAATTATAGCAATTCACCCAAATTAAAATAGATTACAGCAATATGAAAGCTTATAGACAGAAACTACAAAGCCTTACAGTGGAGGATAATTCTTCAGCTTCAACAGTTTTGGAACAAATTTTAGTCTTAACAAGTGTACAAAAATCAGAATTTTTCGGCAGGGTTTGACTTTACGTGTTCAACAAATGGCGCCGACGTCATAAATTAACGGATTTCGCAGTCCGCTTGAAATTTCATTTTAACTTTCATTCCGATTTTGCTATTGATGGCGTTAGGGGTTGTCTAAAATGTCCCATGCCTATGCCCATTCTGCTTTAATTCTGTCTTTTCTTCTGCGGTGATAAAAAAAGTTAAAGCGTAGTAATATTTCACGCGCGGGCAAAAACTGGTACTCCAGAGCTCTCCAGGGACTCAGCACCCGGGTTGTGTGTAATCTAAAGGAAGATCAATATATAGAACATGACACCTTTCCCATACGCGCGTTCATGACGGGCGCAGCCATTTTAAAATAGGTCGTCGTTCTTGCTCTTAAGTTCACCGTTAGAGTGTGGCTTATTTTCTTATTGCCATCCTTGATGTTAGGTAATTGAAAACACTTTGATCTGAGGAATTGATATCAGGACATCGATTTATGTTGTGAATCATGTTCTCTGAATATTTTGTCTGGGCGGGTGTGGCGAGAAGGATGTGCTGGTCATTAGTTTGCTAGCACTACTTTCTTGACTACAGAGTGATCCGTATTTGCCCATTGATGCGCTGTGTCATGAGGCTCCGCTATTCCGTGTCTATTGAATGGGACAAGAACCATAATCGGAAAGCAAAAACGGCACGTCAGAGCCCTGGTTAATCTCAGATGTAAAAAATCTGTGCGAGGTTTTCCAAATATCTTTCTGCTCGAGATACAAAATCCCTGCAAAAACAAAAATTAGAAATAGTTTTAAAGAAATTTTTTAGTATTTCTTAAACACGTACCAACGTGTGACTATTTAGACCACCTATATATATGGCCTAAAAACATGCTTAAAATCTGAACAGTCCAGGTATTTGACAGTAGACGTTTCAAGGCAAAGGGTCATTCCTAAATCAAATCCCATAATCTCATTACACTTAGTCTGTACCACAGCTTTATATTTTTATAAACACTAGATAGGCATACGCACGTGTTGAAGGAATAGGCCGGCACCGTAACCCGGTTTTGAAAATTATAAATATTCATACGTATCCATTCGAAACGCGCCCGCGTACGCGCAGTGCGCCGTAACCTGTGGCCTGGAAACGGTGCAACGTTCTATGCAAATGCTGACTAATGAATGCAAATTGGTAACACGCTATGTAAATACAGGGAATATATGATAATTGGTTAAACCCCGCTATGCGAAATGGAAATAAGTACGCAATGCGGGAAAAGATGGTTACGGCTTTTGGGTGGCGTTCGCTATATAGTGTTATTAGAATCGGGTGTCTGTACCATAGAAATAGACCGGAGAAGAAAACAGACGCCACCGCTCTTGGTCAGCTATGGGCAAACATTTGGGGGTCTTTGTGTATGCTCGGGAAAGGATTCACAAACATTTGGTAGATGTGCGGCAATTTTTTTCATAGAAGCGATCGTTGAGCATTAAATATAGACGCAACCAAAGCTATTACGCGGTCTTTGCGTCGAACAACTGAAGAGCGACCGGCGCGCCTACACAGAAACCCAACTTTGCAATGGTAGAGCTCGGATGCCGCAGAGGGGAGATTTTTGAGGATACGAATTCTCTCAATTTGTACTTGATCTGTTCGAGAACACTTCCCAAGAACATTTGCGGAGGTTTAGGGGACAAACAAGTAAAAAAGAAGAAATAAAAACAATGTTTTGAACTTGGCTTTTGCAATTGATCGTGTGCATTTTTCTTAGCAAGTATGAAAAAAAGAAAAGGGAGGAGGAAAGGTCATGATTTAAATATTTATTCTTCTTACATACATATTTCAAGAAGATGACCATAATGAGTTTCTATTGAAATATGTTGAAACGGGAAGGAACGATCACAGTGATCGGTTTTCTTTTTCCAAGGTAAATAGGAAAACAATCATTTTTATTATCTTTTCTTTTCTTTTTTTATTGCTGTATAGCAAGGAGAAAAGAACACGCGTTTGTTTTTCCATACAAAAAACAACAACAACATTACATATAAATCAGTTGGGAGGCGGCGGGGTTTGTGTCATGACAGTATTTACGCGATTAGGGAAGACCGCAAAGGTTGCGTTCATGAGACGGCCACCAGGACGCTCCAGAAAACAAAGCGTCTGACATTTATTGTGTCCGCGTGCAGCGACAAAACACGAAAAGACCCTCAATTTTTGCCCATGTGTGACAGAATAGAGCTGTTGTACAGGAAAGAAAGAGAATACGGACGTCCGGCTTCTACGATATATTTCTATGGTTCTGTCGGAATTAGGGAGGTGATGAGTGAGTCATCGCTTCGTGCAGTATGTGTTTGCGTATCTTGCAATCGACTGTCCTTCCGAGAAAAATGCGGAGTACTGCGTTCGCACATTTACGACTGCGTGAAAGCTATGACACCACTCTTTAGTCAGGTCAGGCGAAGTATAGAAGTGCCGATATATTTTCTGGTTCTATGAGGATTTATAAGAATTTAGGATTTTATTTGAAAAGAATCAAAAGCATTATGAAACTTTAACCCCCAGGATATAGAACGTTTATTGCCGTATAAAAAAAATTAATATATCCCGCAAATATAGGGCAAAATACGCAGCTTTCTCCTTTAAAATGGGGTAGATGAACAGTTACATTTTGTATTTTCCCGTATACAATCCAGTCCCCTCCCCAAAATTGTGATAATTTAAATTAGATCTCCGTTTCCAAGTATGACAACACTTTAATTATTTCTGTTGCCAATGTATTTTGCGATTAGCCATCGTTTTATAGAAATTCTATTGCACTATGGCGACGGGTATGGCGACTAACTTACGATTTTCTCCATATATGGTGCTAAGGCCGTGGGTTCAGGACTTCACGGCCAAAGTCGACCGAAGAAGGCTTAAGAACACATGCCCGAAAATTCGCGTAGCGCCCAAAAGAGGCATTCTTGGAAGGATAGCGTGGTCGGGCGTTTGCCGATTAAACCCAACTTACATAATCAATAATCGTCCTACAACAGATCACTTAATTTTCAAGACGATTTAATAATACATGTCTGCCAGTGAGGGAAAAACGTAATCTACTGGGTTAAATCAAAATAATCGAACGATTTGAGGACACGCGCAACCCCACGCCGCAATACGCGGTCGTCAGAGATTTATCTCTTGTTAACAGTTGCAGGGCGTGAGTTTTAGGCGACGAAAAATAAAAAAACCCATTGTTTGACGGGCCCGAACGACCCTGAGTTTTTTCAGTCAGTTTGAGAGTTTTTTTTTTTTTTAGGTGGTGTCCAAGAAATCAGCATGTATAATCAGCCTGTTTTTAGCCCAAATTTAGTAATCGTTGGCAAATTTCTTACAAATACGATCAAATTTGCAAATAAAATATTTCCTTTTTTCTCTTGATGTTTCAGATTTTGGGAGCTATTTTAGGCCAATTCTAGCTCCAGAAAGAAAAAAATATAAAAAGTAAAAAAAAAAAAAAAATTCGCCCGACCGACCGAACCTACTCGAAAGGTCCGCTCGCCCGTAACAAAACAGCGGTTTTTTTTTCGGTAGCATTATCGGCAGTGTCTGGAGTATTGTTACGAAGCTTTGATTACCATTTGGAACACGCTTTCAAGCCAAAGTTGTTGTTTATGCTCTGACGTGATCGCATGTTCGCCGAAGGCCAGGTCGCAGATATCTGCCGAGTGCGTATGGGCAATAAATAAACTCGTTCGGCGTTCGGTCGGTCGTTCGTTCGTTCGTCGTTGAGAGTGACAAAGATTTATATAAATCTGTGGTGAGTATAGAGAGGAAGAGGAAGAAATCAAGCAAGTATGAGTGCATCAGGAATGGTAGTACGAGTTATACTACACACAAACCACTTTGCAATTTGTAGAGCTCGGATGCCGCCGAGGGGAGATTTTTTAGGATACGAATTTACTCTCAATTTGTACGTGATCTTTCGAGAACCCCTTCCCAAGAACATTTCGGATGTTTATGACAAACAAGTAACAAAGAAAACTAAACAACAATGTTTTTGAACTTGGCTGCCATGATCGTTTTTTCAATTGTTTTCTTATGCAAGTATGAAAAAATAAACGGGGCCAATGGTCCCTACTGTTTATTTTCTTCCCCTTTTCTAATACATATTTAAGAGCTGACCATAATTAGTTTCTATTGAACAATCTGAAACGGTAACGATCACAGTGATCGTTTTCCTTTTTCCAATGTAAATAGCAACACTCATTTTTATTATTTTTCTCTTTTCCTTTTCTGCAATGTGATAGCAGGATATAGCTAGAACCCTGTTTGTTTGTTCATACAACAACACACAACAACCTTACTAAATCACGTTCGGGAGCGCGGTGTCACCGATATCCGCGACATAATACTAGGCAAAGACGCAAAAGGGTGCTATCATGATACGGCCCACCAGACTCTCATAAGAAAGCGCGTCTTACGTTTATTGGTTTTCCGCGTGCAATCCGACAAGAACCCAAGACCCTCAATTGTTGCCCCATGTGTGGCAGATAAGAGCTGTTGTATCAGGAAATACTACTGCGTCCTCTCCGGCTCTCCGATCTATTTATGGTCTGTCTGAATTAGGGAGTGAGGTCATAGCTTATCGTGGCATTCTTTTGTATAGCTATCGTGCACTCGACTGTATCTCTGCGATTCACAACTGCGGGCTTACTGCGATTCGCACATTTGAGACTGCGTGAAAGCTAGGACGCATTCTTTAGTTCAGGTCAGGCGAAGTATAGAAGTGCCGATATATTTTCTGGTTCTATGATGATTATTATTAGAATTTAGGAGAGACTTTTATTGAAAAGAATCAACATTTTGAACTTTAACCCCAGGATTATGAACGTTTATTGCCGTATAAAAAAAATTAAATATATCCCGCAAATATAGGGCAAACATACCCGCTTTTAAAATTATCCTTAAAAATAAATGGGATGAAACGTTACATTTGTATATTTCCCCCAGTTATACCATCCATGTCCCCTCTCCCAAATATTTTGATAATTAAATTATATCTCAGTTTTCCAGTATGACAAAACACTTTTAATATTTTCTGTTGCATTTTTGGCGATTAGACCACGTTTTATAGAAATTTATTGCACTATGGCGACGGGTATGGCGACTACCCTTTAAAAACGATTTCTTCTCCCTCTAGGTGCTAAGTGCTTTGGGTTCAGCTTCATCGGCAGTCGAACCGAGAAGGCTTCCCTAACATGCCGAACATTCGCGTCACGCAAAAAGAGGCATCTTCGGAAGGATAGCGTTGGTCGGCGTTTGCCGATAAAATAAACCCAACTTACATAATCAATAATCGTCCTACAACAGATCTTAATTTTCAAGACGAATTTTATATACTATACATGTCTTGCCAGTGGAAAACTTTACTCCTACTTACTGGGTTATAATCAAAAAAATACTCGAACGATTTTGTAGACAGCGCACCCCACGCCATACGGGGTACGGCGCGGTCGTCAGAGATTTATCTCTTGTTAACAGTTGCAGGGAGTTGAGGTTTAGAAAGGCGACGAAAATAAAAAAACAAAAAAACCACCCCTGTTTTAACGGGCCCGACCGACCCCTGATTTTCAGTTTGCAGATTTTTTTTTTTTTTAGTTTTTTTCCAAAACATGTCAAATCAGCCTGTTTTTAGCCCAATTTATCATTTGGGCAATTTTTCTTACAAAATTTGTTTTGTAAAAATATTTCATTTGTTTCCCTCTCTCTCTTCTCTTGAGTTTTCAGATTTTTGGGCTATTTTAGGAGTCCAATTTGCTCCATAAAGAAAAAAAATGACAAAAAGAAAAATTCGCACCGACCAGACCGACCCTACTTCGAAAGTTCCGCTCGCCCGTAACAGGGTTTTCTTTTGTGCGTCGCCTTATCGCAGACTGTCGGTCCGAGTACCGAGCATTTATAAACCATTTTGAACACGCTTTCAAGCAAGTTGTATGTTTAATGCATCGACGTGCATAGCATGTTCGCCGAAGGCCAGCGTCGGCAGATATCTACCTGCCGATGACGTATGGGTCCTAAATCGCTCGTTCGTCGTTCGTTTCGTATCGTATCTTGTTCGTTTAGTTCGTTCGTTGAGTGACAAAGATTTATATAAATCTGTGGTGAGTATAGAGAGGAAGAGGAAGAAATCAAGCAAGTATGAGTGCATCAAAGGGTATGTACGAGTTCTACTAACACACAAACTGGGCAAAAACTAGAGGATTGTGGAAAGAGTGAACAGGTTTGGGAACAAATTGAGCAAAACTAACATGTTAGAAGTCCTTATAGACGAAGCTAGCTAACTCTTCCTAAGTCAACGGTATTTGCAGCATACTTAGCTTTCTTGCTATCCATCGTGTTCAGTTTCAACTGGCGAATCCTGCCTGTCCTCACGTGGTGGTGAAAGGATTAACGTCACGCATGAATAAAGACTGTCGCATCATCCATCCTTTCTAGAGAAAAAAATTAAACGTTAATTAAAGAAACAAAAAAAGACTATTCTATCTTTCAATTTGAACTCTAACCCCCATCAATATTTTTGGCTATCCATTCATCTTATACTTTTGTTGCAAAGGGTATTAAAGAGTATATGGGTTAGTATCCGGTTTAATAAATTTATTAGTTTCAAATTTCGTATGGTCAAGAAGTGCCAGTGGTGTAAGTAACCAACATTTTGTTCGCTTTTCACTCGCGAAGTTGACGTAGGAGGACATGACGCGTCTTTGAATATTCTGACCAAATACCTTGAAATTCGAGGAATCATTTTCTTAAAATAAAATTAAAAAAAATAAAACAAACAAAATACTTTTTCAAAAATTAGACCAAAACCGTCAGCCCCCCCCCCCCCCAAAAAAAAAAAAAAAAAAAATTGGTTTTAAATCAGTTCTTAATCTTAAATACACTATCATTATCAGTGATACATCCGAAAGAGTGTAGAATTTCCATAAGTAATTTTCCCAACCGAAATATGACAGAAAAGGAAGAAAACGGCAGTATTTGAAGATATATCTCCAATTAATTATCTTCCATACGTATATTATATAATGACTAAAATATCCGTTATGTCCTAATATTAGACTGTTTTTGTCTTATCACTTGTAGGTTATGTTAGGATACCTATACTTCTTACAGTTACAGACATGCAAAAAATATAATTTTTTGGGTTTTATGATTTTTTTTTTCGATTTTCTCATCTAGTAATCACCGATAGTGCCTTTAAGTCTATGTCTGAAAGTTTACTTTGCCAATATCGGGTGGCGGGGAAGTTTCAACAAACCTTTCCCTCCATTCTTTTATAAAGACTTCGCCGATGTCACTCAGAGATCTTGACTGGTAAACGAGACGTTCTTTGAAATTACCTACCTCCACATTGACCGTTTTGGCTACAGATATTTTCTTCCACGAAACTCTTTCTTATGGGTACAAAACCTCCTTGGATTATTTTCTGTCCAACTTGATCTCCTTGAATGGATGAATTGTTCTTTACAATACTTCCAATGTCTTGAGGTTGAAGATATGTTGCTGCAAAACGTTGTTCTTTTGCTGCTTTATTTGCGGATGGAACGCATTTTCTGACGCCATCAGTATGAACAGTGTACTTAGGAGAAGGCCTATTTCCAAGTTGCTGCGGCCTCCCCGAATGCCAATGTTGGTTTCCAGCCTTCTTGCATGACCTTTTCCCTACGCTTCTTGAACCATTCCAGAGATTTATTCTGTTGTCCTTGACGTCCCTTACCTTCCAAACACTTCTAACCGTTCTTGTTATGACGATCCAAGTGTAAGATGATCTTCGCCTTTGGGGAAGAAGTTTGTCGAAAACGCTTTCTTCGATGACATTTGTTATTGGCACCAACAAGCTCTTTCTCTCTTGCTAACCAAAATCGTAAGCGAGATCTGACATCGTCGTTGTCGTTTGTTATACCGTCTTTCCGTGGTTTCCATCTGGATTCGGACAATTTGTCAGAACGATCTTCTGCATGGCCATCTGTTGTAATCATTGCATTGGATAATTTCTGATCTCCAATACAAGTGCCGTTTGGTGTTCTCGCAAGCCCTACAAACTGTCTTTCTCCAAACGCACGTGAATGTAATACCTGAGCTGTTGATTCCATAGTCTTCGATAACACATGCTCTTTGGTTGGAGGCATTTGTTGGTGAGGCAAAGATGATCTGCTGTCGATGGTAAGAAAAGATCTGCTGTTGCCTGGGTAGAATCTCCTGACTTTGGCCGGAGAAGATCTGACCTCTAGAGACGAGGATGACCTGTTATCGAAATTATCATAACCACTGGACTGAAATTTAGGACAACTATCATCTAGACACGTTCTGACGTCCAGAAATCTTCTGCCATTGATACGGGCAACAGACACTCTTCTGTATTTTAGCGTTGAACGTGCACCGTTGACAACCGTAGAAACCCGTTTTCTATCCACACGAGATTGACACTCACTTTCGTTCGGCCGAACATGATCTTCTATTGTGTGTCTGCGAGGAAGTACACAATGACCGTGGACTTTTTTCCCGGTTTGTAGTTGGACCTTCTTTGGTTTCGTCTGCTGCTGCCGAACTCTGGGCCAAATTCCAGGGGTTAAATCTAGGCTTCAGGGTCAATAGATTGAAATTACTTATACGAGGGGACGCTCCCGCAGGTTGGAAGACCACCGGTCGGTACTTGAGTCTGATTTCCTGGTTGGGAACAAACCCAGGTTGACGGTATGATTGACGAGTAGAACGCATACCTCCCAATACAGTGGTGTACACATGACTTCTTGCTTCTATCCGCCTCGTGGAGTCGAACATAGACAAGAGCTGTTTGGGCAAGCCTTCGAGTCGCATTTCAGCTGTAATTTGTGAAAATGACGAAGCAAAACTCTGCACTTTCGCTGCTTACTTTGGTAAAACAAACTGCGTTGTTGTTGAATAGGGCGTCAGAAATTCTATAAATGCGTACTAATTGCGTATCGTAGTCAGACGCGTCACATGTTGGAAGGCCATTTAAGCGTATTTCCATTACAATACGCGGACTGCATGTACGCGCTCCCCAGTGGACACTTTTCACGGCCTACTTTTTTTTTAATTTTTAAAATTAGATTTGATATAGATATCCAATGAGGCAGATGGCGTTCGTGAAAATAACAAGATTGATCGCTTGACTTGGTTAACAGCGCGTCGAGCGGCCGTAGGCCCGCGGAGGGGACCGATGTGAACCAAGTCAAGCGCGAAAGCTTGTTATTTTTACGAACGCCATCATAGAACATTGATATATAGCATACACTTAGAGTATATATAAAAAATAACATTTTAACACACTATTTGGTTTAAAACATGATAAAAAGTGGATTGATACAGAAATAATGTCGCAAGTTAAATTTAACATAATTTAAAAACACTTTGTTCCTGTCACCGCTCATGACGAGCGTTACAAAATTCCAAATGGGTTGTATTGAGTGCTTGTTCATTAACCTTCGATTGACTAAAGCTATTAAGTATTTAAGCTATAACTTGCCAATCGATTAATGATTAGTGCGTTGCTAAATACGAAGCAATTATATCATGTATTTAAGCTTTATCCTTGGAGTTAAAATTGAATGAAATAATCAACCAAGCCCGATCGGAATAAAGACTATTAACCCTATTATCCTGAACATATGAGTATTGGCACCGAAATTACAAGGAGTTATCAGTGATTTATACTACAATAGCCATTGAGTGCATTGCATAGGGTTGAAGATGAAGAACAATAATAAACCATCTTGATCTGGTGACCGTAACTGTTATAGTATATTTCTTAAGTATGTACTATCTTTAGTGTATGTGTGATGTCGACATTTGTGGATGCAGCATTTGATTTCAAATGAAAGACGGCGGCGGATGAGTGAGCTTCGGCAAGCTTGATATCAAGAGGGTGAAGCTGACTTAGTACGGTTTTTTTGGGGGGGTACCCTCTATATTAACCCAGTGTTTGGTCAATCTTAATGTTCGGAGTAGGTTTTTTGGTATTTGTTTTAATTTTTGTTCTTTTGCAATTACCATAAAGGAATTGGACAGTTCTGCATACACCATTTTAAAATGACAGTATGAAAATCAAATATCTGAATTATATCTATTGCTGTTGTAAAAATAATAATTGTGTCCAAGGTCCATTTATGAGAAAATGTTGATTGTCAAAGAGCAATCAATTTTTAAAGTTTATTTACAGGTAGCATAACGATCAAGTTTCTACAACTAGGTTGAATAGTTTGGACACCATTAGAATTGTATATTAAGTTGCCATCAGTTATATATACAGATCGCGCCGCTGTTTCTAATTGTTTGTCCTTTTATTGGTTTGATTTGTTTCTTTTTTCCTTTACTGTATTGGACAAAACAATCAGTTTGAGTATAGGTGCCAGTAAAACTATTCAACCAACCAACACCAACGTATATAATTGTCAGGCCCATTGGATTCTAGACCCATTACGTGACCCGCGGTTTAGTTGTGACCCGACTCCGAGTGTACATGTATTAAAAATAACAACGCTTAGAGCTTTATTAAAAAAATACACACCCCGGTCAGCTTCTCGAACCCGA